>WAAD01004551.1:839-12449 GCA_013389945.1 Fregata magnificens
ACATAATCTATATCAGTGCACTATATATGATACTTGTTGCTTAGAGTGCTGAGTACCACCCAATCAAACATGCATCTTTCTAAAGATGGAAGTGAACTAACTTAGCTGCCTTATGTAGCTTCACATAGTATCGCCTCAAAGCATTAGTGGGCTGCCTTATCCACAGTGCAAGTTCTGAGGATATGATAAGGGGAAGATGAAAATTAAACTTTCTAAAGTTTGCCTGTTGTATGCAGCTGATCAATAATTTGTCTTGAAACTTTTTATATACTAGGCAAGTTTGAGCTCAGTTACAGGCTCATATACAAAGCTCCTGTGATATCCGTTCTATACCATGTCTAAGTGTAGCTTGGCTATACAAGCAGTGGAGGTTTTTTGTCCTAGATAGTTTCATTCGTATAGTTCCCAACATGCAGCAGTAAAATGTTCAATAGAAGTTACTCTGGTCCTAAACGTAACAATGGAAGCTTATTACATCTTATTGTTTATAAAAAAGAAGGCATTAGAGTTTCAAAAAAATTAGAAATTAGTGTTATTTAGTGTACATTATGTTTACTGTGTTGCAGCAGTACTAGAATGATAACATTTTTGTGTTTAACAACTGAAAAAATGCTGGTGACTGATGCCTTAAAAGCTTGGAGAAGCTTCATTCACTTGTAGAAGATGGAGTAATTTATATGATCTATAAGTTAAAAAAATTATTGTTATAACAGTGCTCTTATAATATTGTCCTATAACACCCATCACTGCTAAGTCAGTATCATGCTTATATATTTTTTGTTAAAAGCCTTACAGTAATTCAATATTCAACCATATTATTAATATAATTTATCACGTGATTAGATTATATCCTAACAATTGGTTGTAAATCAAATCCTTCCACCAAAATACATTTTACAGACTCTTGTTTAGAGCATCCATACTCTAACCTGGTCTCAGACCCGTATTCAATGAAAAGGTACAAATATAATCAAGGGGTTTCTATTCAGCTACCAAAATCTCATGGAGAAAATAATAAATAAATAAAGGAATGAAAGGAAACTGTCTGGGAAAACCTAGAAACTAGCCTCTGAAAGTAAAATTGCAGATACTGTAGACGTCAGTTATTTCTCCATAGTGAAACTTGAAAAATATTGACAAACACTTAATGAATTTGCATCCAGATACTCAGTTCTAAGGATATTAGAATTGTTTGGTCAAGGAATATAAATAGTGTTATACTATTTACATGACCAAAGAACAATAGGCAAAATCTCAATTCTATAGTTCAATCTCAATTCTATAGTTGAATCTCAATTCTATAGTAGAATGTATCTGTTTTCTATTCCACTTTTGTCGTAATGGATCTGCTTATTTACAAAGAATTATATAATTTCAATTTCATTTTTTAATTTTTTTCCCCTTACAGTAAAATTATTTAACATCACCTCAACAAATAAGCACAAAGAAGAAGGGTGAGTAAATTCTATTTTTGTTACCAGAAGCTTTCTGGAAGAGTTTGCTTTCAACAAACCAGTCTTCAGTGTTCTAGACTGCATGTTGCCTCAGCAGTGCACCAGTAATGGAAGACATTTGCATTCCACCTGAAGGAAGATGTTAACACTTGAACTATCTTCAAAATATTATCTCTGAAATGCCTGATATCCAAGAGGCAAACTATTTTCTAGGGTATGTGGTGACATCTCTGGATCTACAGTAACTGGAAAACAGGAGCCAAAACAGACATATATTTTCTCATATCCCTTGCTACGTCCATTACTCCATAGGCAGAAATTCTGATTATTCTCTTATTCTGTACAGTCTTACTGACCTGCAAAAGCTTCATAGATTATTAGTAGGTTTAGTGTTACTCAAGCAGCTAAATTTTTACATATGTCAAATGCTGCTGAAAGACAGATGTGATGATGTTTTTCTCTCACTAAGGCAAACTTTGACATAACTTTTAAAGTAAATTGAATCTACCACCACCTTTTTACTACTTAGTCTACATAACCATAAAAAGCAAATCAAGCTTGCCTTTAAACCACTTATTAGAAGAAAGGCAGTCTGAGGTATTAGGAAACAGAAGGGACCCTTTTAGCTGTAAACATGCTATAAAAGAAAAACAAGGGGGAAGGTCTGATTTGGCTTTACAGCTATCATATTTTAAAAGAATCCAGTTTTCACGTATGCGAAGCACTTTCTTATGGTTTATTTGTGTTCATGCTACTACAAGCTGATGGTGTCTAGGTCTTCATTTTCCAATTGGCTTCTCTGTTGACTGCGTTTGCCTTAGGGGCAGGATGAAGCAGGGAGGTTATACTAAACTTTAAACTTCCTTGTTATACTAGTGATTACTGTATCTTACTCAATGATTCAATTTCAAATGTAGCTTTCTAGTGAGGAGATTAATAGTACACAGTTTGGTACAGCAAACAATCTAATTGAAGTCGAATGAACAAAACACAAAGGAGAGTCAGAATCTTTCAATTTCTAGTACATCAATCCTTTGTTCCTTTTTGAGAAATAAAACAATCCCAAGCCACAGCTTTCACAACACCACCAATCCAAATCCTCAAAACCAAAGACAATTAGTGACAGAAGATATTAGAAGAGGATAGTGTAATCCTTGTTTATATGAATACCAGACTTCCTCTTTGTAAATATATGAAATTATGATGTGAAATCCCACAAAACTGTATAGCTTGCAAAAAATAAATCCATTCTGTGAGATGTTTTTGTACATTTCGGTCAATTAGGTTTTGTCACTACCAAAAAAAAAAAAAATCAACCTAAAAATAGAACTTTTGAAGCTGGAGAGATTTCAGAGCAGTATGTGTTGGGTTACCAACTGCTTCTCTTACACAGCCAAACTTGACTGGGATCCACAATCTCTAAAGGAAGCTCTGAAAACAATAGCATAAGTTCAATTGCTTTCCTCACACACAAAGGAGGAAGATCAAATAGTACATTTTAACGAGGACAGGAGTATCTCTTGATATACATTTATAACTTACAGGAATTGAAATAGTTCTGAGTAAAGGTATACAGTGTCGCCTGATGGAAAATAGTCACAAAATTCCACTGGCTGGTGGAATTCCACTGGCTGGCCTTTGTATTTCAGAAGATCTTTAGATTTTCTTGTCTAGAAGATACACCTAAACTAGCAGAATTGGAAGGACTTCTTCTCATATCTAATGTTTCGACCTGACCTTGTGAAGCAGTTCAAAAAGCTAGCATGTATCTCTTCTTCAACTTTTGTACCATTTAAAAAAAAAAAGCAAATAAAACCAAACCCAAAAATCTTAGGTCACTATTTAGTACTTGCAACTGTGTTATGTTGGGGAATTTCTGAAGATGATATAGACTTAAGATTTAAAAAATGCAATTAATGACATGAAGGTGCACTAACGTTTCAGCTGACATTTTCATAAATGATTTGTACTTTGCCCACTAGTCAGATGACGGATCAGTCAAACTATCTTAGCCTGAAGCACGAAAAAGTGGAAAAGGTCTATGTCCTCTGGCTTAGAGCTTTCCGTAGGGTGACTTTGAAAGTGTTTTCTACGCTCTTAACAAAAAGTAAAGGGGAAAAAAAAAGTAGCTCATATAAAGACAGAATTAAAAAAAAAAAAAGCCCAAATACCAGTTGAAAGAGAAACTTTTTAATTTTTGTAAATATTTTGTAAACTTAGTGAAAGAATCATATTTAAAACAAAGGCATTAGAACTCAGAACTGAGGTAAACAGCAGTTTTACCTCTAAATATGAACACCAGTCTGTTATGGTAGGATTGTTTAAATGCCATGTTTCTGATCTCGTTTGATTATTTTTCAGGCTGTAAGGTACTGATTTGAAAATGGAAGAAAAACTAGCTTGTATTTGGTAGGGAAATATAGCGATTGAAGTCTGGCACCAACAAACCTCAGCATGACCTTTTGAAATTACCAAAAAGAAAAAGGAATTTTAAAAAAAGGATGTAGAGAGAAAGATGGAAAAAGTCATATTAGCATGAAACTTTCTTCTTGAATTCCCTCTGGGAATAAAGTTTTCTAAACTTACATACTGCAAAACAGAAATCATGCCAAGTAAGGTCATCTACTTAGGTTAGAGGAGACAAATAGTTTTCATCTTAACAAGCATGCACATATAATCCTATTTGCTGAATATCAAAGCATGCAGCAGAGAATGTCAGGAAGGGACAAAGATGATTGTCTCCCTTAAGAGTGCCTATAGTGAAAAGCCATGCAAATTTCAGGTAAAAAGAAAAGCTCTTTTGACATGGTGAGGCTTCTAACAACACATATCCAATCCAAAACTCAGACTTATTAAATCAAGAGAGTGGAAAATATTCACGTTTATTGCTGAAAGGAATACTGTGGAGAGCTGTTCTGCACATCCAAAGACTATCAAAGGCCCATGGAGAAGAATTGATTGAACCAGAAACTTTTCCCCATTTAGATCAAACCTAAAATCAGCAGTAAAAAACTAATAAAACAAACAAACAAAACCAAACTCTAATGCAATGCACAACATACCAACAGAAATGCTAAAAGCATCAAACAAAAATCAATCCATGTTTTCCGCGTGATCTCTAAGAGCCTGAAACCATAAAGCAAAGCATTAATATCATGCGATTTTTGGTGCAAAGATATGTTATGCTCTTTTGCTATAACATCTGCTACAGTAAAAAAAAAATGCATAAGGAAGAATTCTGCAGCTCTGTTAAAAACATGCATTCAAGTTAGAATTTGGGTCTTATGAGCAAACAGGGAAAAGATCTTCATTACCAGATGAGTTAATTTAGATTCATTTTTTATGTGATGTAACTTTAATTAGAAAGAGTTTTCTTTAATGACTTTAAAGATCGACTATGAAGGAGCAAGATTGTTTTGGACTTACATCAAATGCAGATTTAGCAGCTTCCTCACATCTTTGGGGATTCTGAAATTTTAAACTAGTCTAAAATTTCTTTAGAAGTCTTTAAGTGTATTTTGGTAACATTATAAATAGAGTGTCTCTAATTACTGGGTGCTTTCAGTATAATTATGGAAATGTTACTGGTACACAGTATTAATTTCTTCCAGTACTTATAAGTTTGTGCACTGACGTATAACATATTGTAATGCTATCCACAAACGCAACCAGAAGTGGTCTGAAAACATGTATGTTTTACAGAGAGAAAGAAGATCAGTGAAGAGGTTTAACTGCATGTTTTCTCCAGCTTAAAAAAATATCCAGTCTATGCAATTGCTGTGTTTATTTGTACACAGTAGTCTCCATTAAAACTTCCCTAACCTTCCCAGTATCTGCTGTTGCAAGATGTGGTAAAGGTTCATCTATGTTTAATGATAAGTAGAATCTAGTAACAATACAATACTGTACTAGTTCCTGTACAGATTTGGGAAATACGTTTTTATCAATTATGAATTTGATACAAATATAAATACCTGGGTTTAGGCTAGCCTTTCCCTCTAGCTCTTATCTAAAGCTTTATTGTTTCTTATTCCCAGAGGCAAAATAACATACCTGTGATGCTTGGCATGTTTCTGAAAAAAGCCACCATCGAACCACCTAAAGAAGTTGTTTACTTACATCCTGAGTTTCAGCGCTGAAAGAATTGTCAAGCTCGTGATGGTTTATTCTGTTTTAGGAAGAGAAGATTGAGTGGAAATGCACAGTCTTAATGAATAACTCAAATAAGACTTCTGTCATAATCATCATGGGGGTTTTTACCCCTTCCATGCACAAAAGGAAAACAATGTTTTCTTCATTTCAGGTTAGAAAGAAAATAGAGAGGAGTAAACACATTTCTATCAAAGGAAGCCATGTATTAGTCTCTATTACAACCGTCAGAAATTTACTCTTGACCCTAATTTCTAGAGAAATGCGAAAAAAGAAAGCAAAAAGGAAAAGGCAAAAGAATTTACTTTATATTTCTCTCTATTTATATAGATAGATATGTCACCAATGAAGATTTTTAAATTCACAGTAGGCAACTGGGTAGAAAACAATGATCACTGGAATATGAACCATTCACTTCGGTTGCGCAGATCCTAATATTCCAAACCAGTTGAGCAATCTCGCACATGTACTCATACTTGTTTATATTTGAGCAACCATGCAAGGCAGTTACTCCTGAGTCATGTACCAAATGCGAGACAATGACAGAATGATTTAATGGATTGTTTTGAGGAAGAACTTGACATTTCAGTAAGTTGTGCAACTACATCATTGCTCTCAAGATTATTATTAGATCTACGCAAATATGACAAAAGAAGTTCTGCAATCAGTTGTCTCCAGCAGTATTTACACAATTTTAAGGCTCAGTTTTCTTAAACATTTGGCTGAACGACTTTTATGGAACAGTCACACATTTAAAAATTACTGCATTACCATGACTTCGCAACTCACTGCCTATCAAACAAGATGCATTAATAAAGTATGTAGATACTGAATAACAATTTCAAATCAAAAATCCATTGATTTGAACCATCTTCCTCGTGACAAGCTAAGCATTTTACTTTGCAGCCATAGGCGATATGGTCTATTACAGTTACTATGGATAATCATTCGTTAAAGTACAGGAACATGGTAGCTTTACATTGGATGCTGATATGCCTGCTGGAATGAAATCATGTTGGAATATACATATGGGTTTTTTATATAGGGGTTTTTTTACATAGGTTTTTTTTTATATAAAAGCTGCAAGTATTGCACAAGATGTAGCTAGAGAAATCATACAAAAAGGAATGACTGGGAGCTGAGTCTGATGGACCCTTATTTCTCCCTGTATACTGATATAATTGCTAAATAAAGTATTCATCTCGTACCTGGGAGCATCTGTCCCATCAAAGAGTTCTAAGAAGGTTTTGTGCACTCAGTTAATGTACTTTTCTGATCAGGGGGGATGTGGAGAGATAAATCAGACTGTTATAACTAATACTCCTTAGGCCAAACCTATACTATGGGGCAGAGCTGCTCCACTGTGCACAACAGAGCCTTAGTCCCTCGGTGCTCCCCGTCTGAGTGAAAACTCTAGGTCAGGAAGAGACACATGTCCACCACTGTGGCACGCGAGCAGGAGGGAGCAGGGAAGTGCTCCAGCAGGTGCCCTGATGGGAATGTCCAAAGGGCTGGGCATTGTGCGTATCCACTGCAAGTGGACACTGGTAGATTAAACACCCTGGAACCAGAATAGAGCAGCAATGCAGGCCACCATAGTAGCAGCTGAGAATTCTGATAATAATAATAATAATTATGTTGTGGTTTAACCCCAGCTGGCAACTAAACACCATGCAGCCGCTCGCTCACCCACCCCCACCCCACCCCCCGGTGGGATGGGGGAGAGGATCGGAAGGGCAAAAGCAAGAAAACTTGTGGGTTGAGATAAAGACAGTTTAATAGGTAAAGCAAAAGCCACGCACGCAAGCAAAGCAAAACAAGGAATTCATTCACTCCTTCCCATCGGCAGGCAGATGTTCAGCCATCTCCAGGAAAGCAGGGCTCCGTCACGTGTAACAGTGACTTGGGAAGACTAAACGCCATCACTCCAAATGTCCCCCCTTTCCTTCTTCTTCCCCAGCTTTATATACTGAGCATGACGTCATATGGGGTGGGATATCTCTTTGGTCAGTTTGGATCAACAATTTTAACTGTGTCCCCTCCCCTTCCAGCTTCTTGTGCACCTGGCAGAGCATGGGAGGCTAGAAAAGTCCTTGACTAGTATAAGCACTGCTTAGCAACAACTAAAACATCTCTGTATTATCAACGCTGTTTTCAGCACAAATCCAAAACATAGCCTCCTACTAGCTATTATAAAGAGAATTAACCCTATCCCAGCCAAAACCAGCACAAATTATTTTTCATAAACTCCAGAAAAGTAATTGATTTAATAAAAAATATACATATTTTGGACATTTTTGTCAGCTCTGCTTAACATGGTTTTATTGTTTTGAACTCTGATTTGCAGAGCTGACTGGTTTTTGCCCATATGTAGAGGCACAGCACAGAGATTCCCCTCTGTTCTGAAAACAATCTGATAATTTACAGAACTGCTTTAAGCCCAGCCCCCAAATCAATTGTTATGATCTATAAAAACAAGAATACTTCCTTATCTTTGGAAGAGTTTAATTAGTAGGAAACATTACTTTTTAAAAAGATAATATGTAATTAATAACTCCAGCAAAGGTGGACAAAGAAGAAAGAGACTGTAGTCTTTGTACATCCTTAAAAGCATTTAGCATGCTATTTATCTGAAATTAATGATCAAATTGGGTAGAATGTGAGAGAAAAGCTCAAATGATAGCGCTGACTGTATTTTTATTCTCTCATTCTCTCAGTGAAAGATTGTTTCACTGGCTGTCTATGACTTCTTGCTGTGTCTGAATTATTTTTTTTAATTAAGAGCTACACTGTCATACCTAAGAAATATGTTTGTCAAGAATTCTTTTCTTGCCATTCCTAAGTATGTGGACAAAGAACAAATTATTAATACATAAAAGATTTATAAATTTGGGATATCTTGTCCAGGGAAAGTATCTAGAGGGAAAAAGCATGGAAGATGTTTTCCCTTTAATGAACATTCTAAAAGTTTCAAGATTCCAGATTTAGAAAAGATTCCATAGAACTACAAGATGCTTTTGGGGCTACCAACAAGTGACAGAGACATATTCACAGCGAGGACAAGAAAACAAACATTATGTTGACTTCTCAACCTTACTGTGTCACATTCCTTGTATATAATTGTGGGAATACTTCAGGAACAATTCTCTAATTTTTTGAAGTAATTTGCGAGTGAAATAAATATGCAAGCAGAGTTTCTTCAGACTGTTTTGAACAAAGACCCTGAAGATGTTTGTTCTCGGTATGGATTGACAGAATATAACCCAGAAAACAGAAATCAAACAGAAAAAATTATGGTTAAGTCTGGCATTTAAAGTGGCATATTTGTTGTGCAAACTTGAAAAGAGCAAGTCTCCTTGTCTCACTTGTGATCTAAGGATGATATAAGCTATGCCTAGATATAAGATACATACCATCTGGAAAAGAAGCCAAGTTGTACCTATATTTATTGCTTATAATTGAGTGACAAATTTATGGAATTCCCCAAGAAGTCAATGGTTTGGGGTTTTTTTTTTTCATTATAAGATACCTGTGGACAGTTCTGTATTAGGTATGGTGAAGATGTCAGCTTAGGCGTAGTATTCAGACTCTTAAAGACTGTCAATACATAGTAGTTGATGACTTTATTCCAAAGATACATTTGCTGGTAAGAGGCAAATGGGACATTTTTGATACAGATTTCAGAGGTTTTCGGCTGAAAAACTGTAGCAATTTTATTTGTATTTTTGTTTCTTTGTTCTAAATAGAAGGTTTCATTGCCTCAGCGTGTCAACAAGGCAAGAAAAGTCTTTTTAAAAAACCTAGAGGGAACATTTAGAAAATTTGCAACACAGCCAGTCTGAAATCATGCAATTAATTTGCTTCTGGTTCTTTATGCATGCAAAGTTGAAGGCAACTTATCAAAACTTTGTGATTTGATAAGTTAAATAAAATTATTTGGATAATTTATTGCCAATTCTGATTAAGTCTGACTATTGCACTTTCAAGATGAAGACTAAAGATTTAAGGGAGACATAAACACATAACTCTCACAACTCCATTAAAAAAAACTCAACAAAAAACCCAAACAAAACAAAAAAATTCCAACCACCATCTTTCACTCCACTCATGAAATTTACTATTATGATAATGTGAGCCTTTACACTCTGTCAGTATATTGCTTAAACAGATTTATTTATTCTATGGAATGTTTAATATTTTGATCTAGATTTAGTAATTTAAGTTTCTCTCTAGTTTTTACAGGCTGTGTCATAGCAAACAGACAAGTATGAAGACCCTGACACTCTCTCCAAGCATCTCTCTGCAATGGTAAGGGCAAAATCAGTGCCAAAGACTGGGATCAAATGAAGCAGTAGTTTCTTGGTTAAGACTACATCTCTGCCCCTCTCAGCACATGAGGAGGGTGACACTGGCTGCAATTCCCTACCAGGTAACTAGGAGGAGGTAGTGACAATCTATTTTAGGCGTCACAATATTTTTCCACACTTTTTACAGACATTTGAGTTACTGGAAATTTAGTGTTCTTGGAGAACTCAGATTTTCTACTTCAGGAAATAAAGCCACCACTTGAATTTAAGTCACAAATAATATGAATTCAATGTTGTACCCCAAATTTCACACCGAAGTGGCATTTTCAGATGTGGAAGTTGTTCATATTCTATTTCAGCAATACTGTGTTCATGGAGTGTTTGTTTTTCATATAATGAACTTACACGTTTTAAGATAAAAAATGTTAACTCCCAGATTTTATTATTGAGAAAAGTTTAAAGTAGAATCTACCTTGGAATAATTAATATTATCATTTAATGGCTAAATCCTACTGGTTAGTCATTTAGTTTATGTACAGTTCTTTGAAAGCACTTCTCAATAAGAGAATTAGAGAGAGAAGCTGGAAAGAGTTTGTTCTCTTTTTGAAATGTAACATTTTGTGCATATCTGATTTTGTGTCTATGTCTCCACTTTTCTATCATCTCACCTGTTTACTTCTGTTTCTTTCATTTGCACCCTACCTTCCACATTCCTTTTTTCTTATGTTTCCTGGGTTTTGCCCCAGCCCTTCTTTCACAGGTATCTTAAGAGTTCAACTGCAGGGCATAGCTATACCATTCCTTAGTGCCTCCATTAGCAGCAACATGCCCAGAGGGACAAGAAGCAAAAAGTAGTTTCTTCAGGCTAAACCAATCATTGTCAGAAGCATTTTGGCCTAAATATCTATCATAAAAAAGGAGGTTGTAGTGAAGCAGGTGTTGGACTCTTCTCCCAAGAAACTAGCGATAGGAAGAGAGGAAATGGCCTCAAGTTGCGACAGGGGAGGTTTAGACTGGACATCAGGAAGAATTTCTTTACCGAAAGAGTGGTTAGGCATTGGAACAGGCTCCCCAGAGAGGTGGTGGAGTCATCAACCCTGGAAGCGTTCAAAAAAGGTGTAGACGTGGCACTCCAGGGCCTAGTTTAGGAGGCATGGCGGTGTTGGTTGACAGTTGGACTTGATGATCTTAGAGGTCTTTTCCAACCTTAATGATTCTATGATTCTATAATTTATCCATATTCTAATTCTAACCTATTATTAATAAGTTATATTAATTTTTGCAGCAAGGTCATTTTCGCAGAAGCATTTCCCAACTCACATGAAACATGGCACTATGATTCTCAGTCAGTATCACTATCTCTAAATATATGAATTGTTGAATAAATCCCTTGGACTTTGGAAAGCTGCTTCCTCCCCACAAGCACAATCAAAGAAAATACTTTCATTACAGACATAACATGACAATGAAGTAAAAAAAACCCCCACCCACCCTCCAAGGATCTGATCAAGAACAAAGTGAAGTTAAGAGGATTTAAACTATTAACCTTTTCTTTCTGAAAGATTAATTTTAGAACTTGTTGTGTTAAAAGAGCCAGAAGCACTGGTATTCCAGAAGCATCAAATCCAAGTAAGTATTTGGTGAGGCAAAGTGGAAATACTGTGACGTATGTAAAAAAAAAAAAAAAAAAAAAAAAAAAA
>WAAD01004557.1:0-35294 GCA_013389945.1 Fregata magnificens
TGGATCCTGAACTCTACCATCTCATGGTCACTGCAACCAAGGTTACCCCCAACCCTCACATCCTCAACCAGACCTTCTTTGCTTGTATAAGGTCCAGCAGCACATCTCGCCTCATTGGTTCCTCCACCACCTGTGTCAAAAAGTTATCCTCGATGCTCTGCAGGAACCTCTTGGATTATGCGTGCCTCACCGTGTTGCTTTTCCAGTAAATATCAGGGTGGTTGAAGTCACCCATGAGAACCAGGGCCTGTGATTGTGAGGCTACTCCCAGCTGTCTGTAGAAGGCCTCGTCGACTTCCTCTTCCTGATCAGGTGGCCTGTAGTAAACGCCCATAACAGTGTCACCCATATTTGCCTGCCCCTTAATTTTTACCCATAAGCTCTCAAGTTGTTCTTTCTCCACCCCTAGGCAGAGCTCGATATGTTCCAGTTGCTCCCTCACATAAAGAGCAACTCCCCCACCTCGCCTTGCTGGCCTGTCTTTCCTAAAAAGCACGTGGCCATCCATGACAGCATTCCAGTCATGCAACCCATCCCACCATGTCTCTGTAACTGCAATGAGACCACGGCCCTGCGACCGCACACAGATCTCTAGTTCCTCCTGTTTATTCCCCATGCGGGGAATAAACCATGAGGTGGTTGGTCTTCTGACTGTCATCTCGTGAGGCAGCTAAGGCACCTTTGTCACTGCTCTGGTTGGCCTGGCTTATTCCCCCGTTGGATGTGATGGCATTAGCATCGCCACTTTGGACCCCGCCCCCCAAGTCCTTCAGTGTAAAGCCCGCCTCACCAGGTTGGCCAGCCTGCCACCAAAGGTTTCCTTGCCCCTTCTAGACAGGTGGATTCCATCCCTCCCTAACAGGCTGTGGTTGCTGAGGAATGTCCCATTGTCATAAAAGCCAAAACCCTTGCGACAGCACCAGCCTCGTAGCCAAGAGTTGATTTGCGTTATTCGCCTATTACTGGCTGCCCATTTTTCTCCAACTGGTAAAATGGAGTAGAAGATGACTTTGGCACCAATTTTTTTCACTTGCTCCCCCAGGGCTTTATAGTCTTCCTTGGTTCTGCCCAGGCTCTGGCTTACAGCATCATTTGTGCCCACGTGGAAGAGTAACAGCGGATAGTAATCTGTGCTCTTGACAAGTTGTGGCACCCTCTCAGCGATGTCTCGGATCTTAGCTCCTGGAAGGGAGCAAACCTCTCATGACTCCCTGTCAGGTTGGCAGATGGGCACCTCAGTGCCTTTTAACAGGGAGTCACCCGCTACGAGCACTCATCTCTTCTTTTTACGGTATCCGCTCTGTGCTGCTGGTACAGTTGCACTCTGCAGACCTTGCTCGTGAGTGTCTACAGCTGTTAAAGCTTCATATCTGTTCTTGGTAGTTATGCTGGAGGGTGGAGACTGAAGCGGAGCCCTGCTTTTGTGGGTCACGTACATCACTTTGTACGTGTTAACTAGGTAGCTGTGGGACCTGCCCTGTATGGTATGCTGATATGTGCCTTGTTCTGTAAATACACCTTGGAAAGTCATCGCTGAAGACAGAGTTCTGGAACATAACAACTAACTGTAAAGGACAAAGTATAGGATGTATGCACTTGGAATAAAAATTCTAAATTACACTGTAGACTTAGGAATCTTCAGCCAGAATTAATTTAGTTGCTTACTGGAAGGATTTTATCTGGGAGTGCTGAGTGGCTGCAGAACTGTGAAGACAGAATCCAGTTGTACCATCTAGTGGCGTGTTGTGATAGTGCACGCTGTGGAAATTGCCTATTTTTAGAATAAGGAGATTATTATTAATATAAGAAATTTTTGTTAATTTATGTTTTTCATCTGTGAAACCCAATAAAATTTCTTGGATGAAGGGAAAACATTAAAAATGCCATAGATGCTGATTTAAAGTGGAAAGCATGGTGAAAAGGAGGTAGAACATATTCTCTGCTTCAGCCAGACCAGTTAAGCTTGGTGTGGGCATCAGTAGCATCCCTTAATATACATTAGTCTCACTAAAGCCTAGCATTTACTACTACATGTGAGCTGTATCTTATGGTAAAGCACATCTCTGTAGTGCTATTATTAATTTACTTTTTGATGAATCTAGAAATCAACACACACCCCCCTTCATTTTCTGAAGGCAATCTCTGAGAACTAACCTAGTAAGTTCAGTTTTGACCATGTCATGTCACTTTCAGGCAATACCTGTCCATCAGTACTTCAGTCCACTGCGGTGTTTTCTAGTGCTTTATGTGCTGCTTGGTTGGCACTGCCAGTTAAACAAACATACTTCATCCATGGCTGCACTGTTCTCTGCAGAAGTTTATATTGTCACACATTTGAACAGATCAGGATGAAAAACAAATCCATGAATAGGTTATTTTTTGTACCAAATGGATGTGAAAAAGCTTGTGCTGGCACAAACCAAGAGGTAGTCTGGGGACAGGAACAAGCAGCTGGGGGGTGCGAAGTACCATTTTCTCAGCTACCTTAGGGATTTCAGGTGATCTGCCTAGTGGATGAGGGCAAGGCTGTGCATGTTATCTACCTGGACTTTAGTAAAGCCTTTGACACGGTCTCCCATGGCATTCTCCTAGAGAAGCTGGCAGCTCATGGCTTAGACAGGTGTACTCTTCGCTAGGTAAAAAACTGGCTGGATGACTGAGCCCAGAGAGTGGTAGTGAACGGAGTTAAATCCAGTTGGTGGCCAGTCACAAGCAGTGTTGCCCAGGGCTCAGTTTTGGGGCCGGTTTTGTTTAACATCTTTATCAATTATCTGGATGAGGGGATTGAGTGCACCCTCGGCAAGTTTGCAGATGACAGCAAGTTGGGCGGGAGTGTCGATCTCCTTGAGGGTAGGAAGGCCCTGCAGAGGGATCTGGACAGGCTGAATCGATGGGCCGAGGTCAATTGTATGAGGTTTAATAAGGCCAAGTGCCAGGTCCTGCACTTTGGTCACAACAACCCCATGCAACGCTACAGGCTTGGGGAAGAGTGGCTGGAAGGCTGCCCAGCAGAAAGGGACCTGGGGGTGGGTGCTGGTTGACAGCCAGCTGAACATGAGCCAGCAGTGTGCCCAGGTGGCCAAGAAGGCCAACAGCATCCTGGCTTGTATCAGGAATAGTGTGGCCAGCAGGACTAGGGGAGTGATCGTGCCCCTGTACTCGGCACTGGTGAGGCCGCACCTCGAGTACCGTGTTCAGTTTTGGGCCCCTCACTACAAGAAGGACACTGAGGTGCTGGAGCGTGTCCAGAGAAGGACAACGAAGCTGGTGAGGGGTCTAGAAAACAAGTCTTATGAGGAGCAGCTGAGGGAACTTGGATTGTTTAGTTTGGAGAAGAGGAGGCTGAGGGGAGACCTTATCGCTCTCTACAACTACTTGAAAGGAGGTTGTAGGGAAGCGGGTGTTGGACTCTTCTCCCAAGAAACTAGCGATAGGACAAGAGGAAATGGCCTCAAGTTGTGTCAGGGGAGGTTTAGACTAGATATTAGGAAAAAATTTCTTTACTGAAGGAGTGGTCAAGCATTGGAACAGGCTGCCCAGAGAGGTGGTGGAGTCACCATCCCTGGAGGTGTTAAAAAAATGTGTAGACGTGGCACTTCGAAACATGGTTTAGGAGGCATGGTGGTGTTGGGTTGACGGTTGGACTTGATGATCTTAGAGGTCTTTTCCAACCTTAATGATTCTATGATTCTGTGATTCTATGATTCTATGATTTCTCCTTAAGCAATGCTAAATGATAAAAGACCCCCAAAAAAGAGCTGTCCCACATAAAAGACAACAGGTGTCCCACTGCAGCAAAAAGGAAGATAATTCCCTTTCAGAACAACATCCTAGGAGTTTTCTGAACACAAAGAGCAGGAGAATTTGGCTCCTAGCAGAAAATGCAGGGTAGGATGAAATCCCTTGGGAATTCCCAAATATACTGTACCATCCTGAACTAGACTCAACATCAACGCAGAGCTATGTACCAGTTTCAAGTTTCAAAGGGCCTGTTGTAGCATACTGAGTCTGAGAATTAAAGAAGCTTTAAAATGTGTGCATTTATCTGATGGATAAAATGCAGCATCCGCTCTACATGCTGACCTAATGCTGCTATGCTGCTGTACAGCTAATGCTGCTATAAAAATTGTTTGCATTTCTAACCAAATCTCATTAGAAGTTTATGTATAATTAATTCTACAACTGAGCTGAATGCATTACTTTTTTTTTTTCTTTATTTTTATTGAAGGTTCCAGATTTCCCAACTGTTGACAAAGGATGTGTTAATGACATCATTACGAAGTTCTGTTGTTTACTGTTTTCTTCAACAAGTAGTAATTTTATTGACTTTGGCAGAGAGGTCGTTGTTTTGCATGATTTCAATAGATTTTGTGACACAGAGGCATAATATAAACCAAGATGTTCCAGAATAAACAGGACTATTACTACCAGATGGAAATTATCCTGAAGCATTATTGGACTTGAAAAAACAAAAACATTTTAGGAAAAACATTTTAGGAGTCAGTTTAATAATCTTGAAAACAATATCTAAGTATAAAATACCGTTTTTTGAGAAAACAACGGAAGGATATAAATAGTAATTATTTCAGATCTTACTACTTTATTTTCTATGCACATATTTAGAATATGCTAGTCTTTAAAAGACATGCCAACACACTTGAGTTAGTGAGCTAACTACAAAGTAATTTGAATCTGAAATTAGATATTTCTGATTATAAAACAAATAAAGGCAGCTGAAACTCAGAAGATACTCTTGTAGCAAACTTAAATATAAATGAATTTAGAGACAGTAGATGTTGGCCGACCTTATTTGTAGAGCTGGTCAAATGATTAATTGTGATTTTCAGATGAATTCTAAATTTATCCTGGTAACAATAGCTTACGCAATCAGTGGATAATGAGCCCTGACACATGACAGGTTTATAACTCAAATCCGGGTCATGGACATCAGGCCACAAAATAAAAATTAATCTATTCAACAGTACAAATATTTCTCATTCTAAATGGTGAGAAAGGAAGTCTTGTGTACTTGGGTGGAATAATGGTACACAAATACAGATGGTCAAGCAGGTGTTATTTGTCTGCCAAATGAGATGCAATAGATATTCCTAAGGAATCTGTTAAGAATTTGGAAGCAATGAAATGCACTGGGTAGGTTGTATCTTTCAGATCAGAAATTGCACAAATACATATGGATTAAATAAAATGTAAACAGCAATGAGAACTAAAGTGAAAACTGAAGTAGAGAGCATAATAAAATTAAAGTGTTACTATGTAGTTAATTCAGTTATCATCTGACCGGATTAAATTTTCTAGAAAACAAAATACAAACCAAACAAGTCTCAAGCAGACTATGTAAATAAAAAAGCCTTTCTTAATGTCATTAAATGCTAATGCTACTCTGTGAAAGAAAATAGTTCATAAATCCTCAGTCTAAAAGTTCATAGCCTTCCAAATGCAAGGGTGAGCTCTCTTTTTGATGCAAACCAAGAGTTTGGCCAAGTCCAACTTCACGTAGAAAAAGCAAACTATACTCTTGGCACTGTAATTTAGTAGCTACATGTTTAACACCTTTCCTCCAAGACTGCTTCAGCACTTGACATTTAGCAGAAACAAACCGAGTAGGTGCATGGTGACCCCTGGCCTTCTATTGCTGCATTCCAGAGTCAGGGAATAAATTTGGCCACTGCCGATACCTGCCAGTCACACTGCGGGCTTCAGTAGGAGCATGGTTTTGGCAGAATATGGAGCAAATGAGGATACCAGTTGTGAAACAAGATGTTGCAATGTCACCAAATTATCCTAGGAAAACAATATCACAGAGGAAACAGATGAAAAGGATCTCCTGTAGGCTACCTGACAAGTCCAGACCTTCAAATACTTGGGCTGTAAAAAACCTGGCCCTCACAGAAAAATTGTTAAAAATCAGGTTTAAGATTTTCTTTAAGAATTTTTCCAGTTTAATTTTTAAAAAGTCTTCTTACCTTTCCAGAGCCTTATCAATGCGGTGAGTGGCAGTATAAAGGTAGTGTAAAATGTAGTATAAAACCCAGAAGAAAACCTTAGTTTCCCAAGATGCTTCAGCTGCAGTAAATTAAATGTGGCTGGAGACCTTCTTGGACATGGAGAGCAGCTGACATCATGTTATCTGACTCTCTGCCCATAAAGCCTCAGCCTCCAAACCATGGTGGCTGTGTGACCTGGTGGGAATGGTCTCTAGACCATCCTTGCTCCTGAACTGTGCTTGGGAATTATTTAGGACCATGTCCATGTGTCTCTCTCCTTGCCATTCTTAAATTTTCTCATACAGAAGCAGCATTTTTGTGGGAGGGCTGGAGCACCTGTAGAGAGAGAATTTGCCTGGGATTTCCTTCTTGTTCCCTGTTGCAGTGGCTCTCATTGCTCTCCCACCTCTCCAGATGCTTAACTGCTTGTGTCGGTCCTTGCAAACCTCATTTCTCCCTTCAGCCATCACCTCCCTCCTTCATACCACCTCCATTTTTCACAGGATCTCTCTCATGTTAATCAATCCTGGGGGAATTTTTCCAGCCTCCTGTGATGGGAGATAGAAAGCAGCAGGAGGCTGGCAAGAAGCCAGGGAGGCAGGGGAATAATAATGCTGCCTTGTCTGCTCCAAACCCATTTTATTGTAAGCGTCCTGCTGTACAAGCCATTTCATGAGCCATTCATCATATTCACAAATGAACCCTTTACTCGGAGAAAATTTTGAAGAATAGACAGCTTAGAAAGAAAGTCTAGGTTGCATAATTATGTGGTCGCTCTGGAGTCATTTATACATACTTGTGCCACGCCACTGTCATTGCAATGTGTCTTTCAGCAAATATCTGCATGTCAGTAGAGCACAGCCAGTAACATGTGCCTTACCTGTGTACAGTGCTTTAAAGCCTCTGGCTCTGCCGTGCTATAAGAGATACCCGTTGTGCTGTCATCTCACGGTCATGTTCTGCTCTGTGTGTGTGTGTGTGTGTATGAAAGTAAAATTTAAAACAACCAAACCCAGGAATCAGTTCTAGGAACTAATACAGCTCGTGTTTCAGCACTGGAAATGCTATGTTTTGACTAGCTTCCTGGGGATTTTTCCAGTAGTTGGTTTAATCAGTCTTGCTGGTAGTCTGTCAGCCCCAGGCAGCATTTCGGTAGCGTGTATTAGTGAAACATAAAGCTGGAACAACCTCTGAGGGCCATGGGCAGCAAACTGTGAGACTGTCCCAGCTTGGCTGGTTCTGCAAAGGCATAAATCCACTGTTCTTTCCTCCCTTCATCCCTTCTGCACTAAGCACGCACCAAATTCTGGGCTATACATAGTGCCTAAAAATTCTACCTTCTCCATGCTTTCCTGTCAACGTCCCAGAGAGAGGGTTTGGGGTTTTTTTGGAGCTCCCTCAAACAGTTGTATATATAGGCTTGGCACATAACATATGTGCACATAATCTACATTAAGCTATACATTTCAAGCACCTGATTAAAATGCATATTGTTAATGGAAGGCAGAATTTAGGGCCTAAGTGCTTTGACAAAACCTGTAACATGGAGCTTCATTCGATTTTTTCATTAAGTTGATATAAAAGAAGAATAACTCCCTGGAAGTCGTATCCTAAAAAATGGATGCCATTGAGCATCTCCCATGGAAATAGATAGCTTTCATTGAAGAACTTGGCTTCAGTGCAAAAGCATGAAGGTAGAAATCAACCCAAATGAGAGCAGTCGTATACTTCGCTCTTCTCTGTATACGTAAGCTGAGGTTCTCACCTGGACAGATAGTACCAAAACTGGATATAAGGAAGAATTTTTTACTATGAGGGTTGTGAAACACTGGAACAGGTTGCCCATTGTTCAAGGTCAGGTTGGACAGGGCTTTGAGCAACCTGATCTAGTGAAAGATGTCCCTGCCCATGGCAGGGGGGTTGGACTAGATGAACTTTAAAGGTCCCCTCCAACCCAAACCATTCTATGATTCTATGAAAAATTATGATCTAAGTTACATGGATTCATCCTTTCCCACCAGCTTATCTCTGGATGAGACATTATGACAGCCATGGGATTCAGAGTTGTACAAAAGATCTCCTTTTTTGCTACAATGCCACTGGCAAATGAACTCCCTCACCAAATCCTGTGTGTCACAACTCATTTGAGGCTGGGAGAAACACTTCCATAGTTCTAGGTATCTTTCCCCTGGTTTTGGGCACTGCCAGAGAACAGACTATAGGGTCGGACAGGCTCCAGGTCTCATCTAATATGGACGTACATGGGCAGTATAAATTTAAAATTCCCCATACCACACTGGCGACACTCCTCTTCACGTGCTCACAGTAGACTAATTCCTCAGTCGCTTTCTTTTTGGCCTCTTTTTGGCAAATGCCCATTGCCAAGCGAGAGGGGTTTAATGGCTTGGCACAAGATTCAAGGGGTGCTGGAGATGTCCCTGCTGCACTGTGATTGAATGTCAGCAAGCCATTAGCTGAGATTGTTTATTCCATGCTGATCACTTTACTTCCACTTAAACTGTTCCATTAAAAATAAATGTGCTCTACTGACAGCAAGCAGATAGTCCTTGCGCAAGGCTTGTTTCGACGTGAAGCCCAGCGGCTCGCAGTACAGATATGCGGGCAGTGCCTGGCTCAGCCCCAGCCCTCCTGGCTGGGAATGCAGTCGTGGGCTGTCATGTGCCCAAGGCCAGCCTGGACCGCTGCCTTGCCAGCTCAGACACAGCAACGTCCTTTCACACTCACAAGACCCTGACCTGCCTCTGTCCGAAGAGCTCTGCATACTTGGCAGCCAGCCCGCTTGTGATTTTCCAGTGGCACGTGTTCAGTGACTGCTGCTGTTAGCTTTGGCAGATGCAAGGAAAACATTTTGTAACCCTGGAAAATTCCCAGTACTCACACTCCATCTGACTGGTTAACAGCATCCTCCTCCAATGGCATCTCCAGACTGAGAAGCATCAAGGAGCGTCAGCAATAGGCTAGAGCCTTAGAAAAGAAAGAAGAAGGGCAGGGAGAGAAGAAGGAAAAAGCAAGGAGCAATTTTTTCTTTCTTCAAGAATTTAATGATATTATTTCTTATTCCAAGTATTCAAAAGTTAATAGTTGGTTCTCAAAACCATGCTGTCTTTAAGCTATGCAGTTAGCTTAAAAATCAGGCTCTTGATATAGCTGAGATTGCTTTTCATTTGTCTTCTGATCCTTTACCTTTAGGAGGTGACATTTGCCAGCTTTTCTCTGCAGTCTCAATGGCTAGAAACCTACTTTTCATTGTCGTGAAAGCTGAGATCCTCACATAATCATATGACTCCAGAAGCTGGAGATAGAAGTACATTGCGTCCCATGGGACCAGCCATCAGAGTGCTGGCAACACTGCAGAATTTCCCTGGAGAACTCATCTTGCCGTACTTAATGTCCCAAAGATAATGTACAAAGTCTCAGATGAGCTGAAGGAGCAGTCTAAAGGTCACATTCAGCCCCGTGCAATGAAGCAGCACAAGTCTATAGGTCACGTACCTCTCAAGTAGGACCTCTTCATCTAGGCAATGCTGACATTCATGTTGACCTCAAGACTGGATTAAATTTCACTCAAGGTGCATTCAGAAGAGCCAACAGCTCTACTGGTGACTGCAAAAGTGAATGGAAGCAAGATCTCAGAACTAGAAAAGGGTTTGGGGTTTGGGTCTTCTTTTTTTTTTTTTCTTTCTGATAGAAAGAAAACCCCAAACCTCTCTTGTGTTCACCAAAAATTGTACCTAATTCAGAAAGTGTCTTTTGGATGAAGGTAATGGTATGATATATACAGAGAAGAAAAAGATATGAAATATTTTGATTAATATGTTACATGTGTATATAAAATATACATTTATAGAAATAAGATTTCATTTTTACATGTTTTCAATTAAAATACTGTGGTTTTTTCATTTTGAAACCATGTTTTATTCTGAAATTTGCCTTATTTAATAATGAAAATGGATTCAAACCTGATCAGACACAGAACATGTCATTTTGGATCCAACAAAATCTTTCAGCTGTGTGTGAATAAAATGTGGTTTATTTCAACTGCCATGTTAAGAAAATCAGTCCTTGGCATGGGACTCATCTCAGACACTCTGACAATGCAGAAGATTGTCCAGGAGTTTGTGGGGAGCCAGGTCTGGAGGCAGCAGAGCCCCCAGAACTGCCCCACGCTGCTGCGAAGTCATTAATGACGCTGTTGCTGCAAGAGCTGCTTTGGGCAGAGGAGGTCACATTGCACCCAGCTGCTGCCTCCTGCTCCAGCCGGTGGAGGGGCACGTTGGTTTGAGCCAGAGCTTGTGCAAAAGCTTGCGAGGGAACAGGGGATGCCTATGAATTTTGCAATCAGATGGCAGCGCGTTTTCTATATTTCTGTGTTAGGGTAAAACACCCAAATGCCCTTGCCAATAGCCCTCTCATGAACATCATCAGGACGGCACCCAAGCAGAACCTACTTTTTTTAGGATGCAAGTTAGCTCTTTTGTCTTATTATACGAATTATTACTAAGGAAAGGAAAAGCAATAAATGGCTTGTCAATGTTTGGGTTTTTTTTCTCCATTATTTGCACAGCCAGATAGAGGGTTTCATTATCTTCTGGGTTCTGGAGCAAGTTTGAACTGATGATTGTGCCAAGGATTGGATTTCTTGTCCCCATTTAGGCTGACAGCTCTGGGAGGAAGGGGCATATGCTGCAAGAAGAGCCCTCGGCTACTCTGGAAGTCCAGAAAACTCTGCCTCGGCAGCATGTTTCTGGGAAAGGCATTTGGCGCAAATACTGAGTGGGCATTTTGTTGCACATTTTGCCTCCATGATATTTTCCCAGTGCCTTCCCAGTGGTAGGGGATGGGGCAGAGTGCCCCAGCGCAGGGTGGGGTCACATGCCTGGTTGTGGTTTAGCACAAAAATAAAACGCTGAACGATGGAACAAGCTCAGACAGGAAATCGCTTATTTCCTTGTGCAGCTGCTGTGACAGCAATGTTGATGTTGGATCTTCCCTAGCTGAAAGAAAAAAAGTAAGTTAAGTTCAACAAAAATAGGGCCTGATTCCTTTACGAATGAGTTGTCACCTCACTCTGGAAGGTGGTTTTCTACAGCCCCTGTGCACAGAGTATCAACCACGCAAGATGCCAGAAGTGGACGGTTGTACATTTATCTTCCTTTATCTACAAGATGCAGTCCTGAGTAAGGAAAAAATAGTGATTTAACTCTGTTTGGTTGAGCTCAGTAAGAAACAAGGAGGGATTTTCCAATAGCACTTGAGGCAGTTTCATTTCATTGCCCTTGAGACAGAGATTTATAGTCCTGTCACTTGAGGGCAGCTGCTTGCACTCTTAACTCCTGTGCTGCCTTTGGGGAAGAGAGTAATAGTCTTCAGTGACCAAAAAATCTTCTCTGGTCATTTCATGTGGGAAAACCTAGGAACTCCTGGCACCAGAGCTGGCTCAGTTGTAATTTTCACTGCAGTTGTCGTGATTCCTCTGAGAAAGATGCTACACTCTCTGCTCAGCCCACTGGCAAAAAGGACGAACCTCATCTTGGCAGATACGTGTTTGTTTGTTTCTTTTTTCCCCTCGCAATTTGCTTTCCCTGTGTTGCTGAGAAAAGAAGAGACAAAAAGAGCTATTGTTTCATCAACCCTTTCTCCAGCACTGCAGGCCATTTTTAACTTTTGAACAAAGTGGGAGCAGGGAGTATTTGCGAAGTTGTGTGGCAGCAATTGACTGTAGAGGAAAATCAATGCTCCCCATCAAACCAGCTCAATAGCCTTGTGTGCATCCCCAGCTGTTTTGTTTCCAGATGCTACGCTTTGCTCTAGTAACGTTTCCAGGTGTCATTATCAACCTGAGCTCTATGTTATACCTACAAATATTTCAACTTGGTCAACATATTAACAGGCTCAGGTTAATTCACCTTCTTTAAAACGTGTGGAAAAGGAGACCTTCACCACAGAGTTGGGGATTCCTTGTGAAATGGCATATGAGAGACTGAGCAATGAGGTACAGATGGCAGTAATGTGCATCCACTGATTTGACAGGACCTATGTCTGATTTATAGTGATTTATATGAGATCAGAGTCATAGAATCATAGAATCATTAAGGTTGGAAAAGACCTCTAAGATCATCACGTCCAACCGTCAACTAACACCACCATGACTCCTAAACCAGGCCCTGGAGTGCCACGTCTACACCTTTTTTGAACACCTCCAGGGATGGTGACTCCACCACCTCTCTGGGCAGCCTGTTCCAATGCTTAACCACTCTTTTGGTAAAGAAATTCTTCCTGATGTCCAATCTAAACCTCCCCTGACGCAACTTGAGGCCATTTCCTCTTGTCCTATCGCTAGTTACTTGGGAGAAGAGTCCAACACCCGCTTCACTACAACCTCCTTTCAGGTAGTTGTAGAGAGCGATAAGGTCTCCCCTCAGCCTCCTCTTCTCCAAGCTAAACAGCCCCAGTTCTCTCAGCCGCTCCTCACAAGACTTGTTTTCTAGTCCCCTCAGCTTCGTTGCCCTTCTCTGGACACGCTCCAGCACCTCAGTGTCCTTCTTGTAGTGAGGGGCCCAAAACTGAACACAGTACTCGAGGTGCGGCCTCACCAGTGCCGAGTACAGGGGCACGATCACTTCCCTACTCCTGCTGGTCACACTATTCCTGATACAAGCCAGGATGCTGTTGGCCTTCTTGGCCACCTGGGCACACTGCCGGCTCATGTTCAGCCGGCTGTCGACCAGCACCCCCAGGTCCTTTTCCGCCGGGCAGCTTTCCAGCCACTCTTCCCCAAGCCTGTAGCGTTGCATGGGGTTGTTGTGACCAAAGTGCAGGACCCGGCACTTGGCCTTGTTAAACCTCATACAACTGGCCTCGGCCCATCAATGCAGCCTATCCAGATCCCTCTGCAGGGCCTTCCTACCCTCAAGGAGATCGACACTCCCGCCCAGCTTGGTATCATCTGCAAACTTGCTGAGGGTGCACTCAATCCCCTCATCCAGATCATTGATAAAGATGTTAAACAAAACCGGCCCCAAAACTGAGCCCTGGGCAACACCGCTCGTGACCAGCCGCCAACTGGATTTAACTCCATTCACCACCACTCTCTGGGCTCGGCCATCCAGCCAGTTTTTTACCCAGCAAAGAGCATGCCCATCCAAGCCGTGAGCTGCCAACTTCTCCAGGAGAATGCCGTGGGAGACCGTGTCAAAGGCCTTACTAAAGTCCAGGTAGTCAGGCACAGCCACCCTGGGGGTTTTCAGGCCCAGGAAGACAAAGCGTTGGGGCTGAGACAGTGCCTCTGTAGCTGCCACGTATCTTGAACTCACACTCCCCAGGGTTTGTTTGGCAACTGCTTTGCCGTTCTCTGCCTTGCTCATGGAAGCAAAGGATTAAGCAGCAGTAGCATCCCCACCTCCTCCAGGGTTTCCTGTTCTTGTTTAAAAAGTAGGCCTTTCCTTGAAAAAAAATCCTGTTTGTTCCTGTTTGTCTACATGGTGTCTCCTTCTCCTGTCCTTGAACCCCTCCCAGCCATACCTGCCCTCCCACATTAAGCCTGTACGTACCACAGTGGCCTCGCTGGCTTTATGGGCAGTGGCCAACCCGTGCTAGCTTGTTTTCCAGGAGGCTGCCACAACCCCTGGACTTGTCCTGGCGGCTCCCTGCCAGCACTGGGAGCTTCATGAAATCCCTCCCTTTGACTGTGCCCACCACAAGCGTGCATTCTGCCGCTCAGTCCAGCCATGGAAAATTTGCTTGCATCCTCTTGCAGACAGGGTAGGTCGTAGCCAGTGACTGCCTGGGTTGATGGACACGTCTCCTGAACTGGAGGGACAGCTACACATTTCTAACTAACCACTATCAAATTCAGCTTAGCCTCAGTAGTATGAAGTTGCCCAGCAAGACTGAGCCACACATCGACCTTCTCCTGCCTGAAATCACTCCTCTGGGGCTTTAACATCCATCTCCTTTCATTTAAAAGAAACACGATCAGTGAGAGACCAGCGGTTGCACTGCAGCAGCAGTGACAAATGACATGGTGACATGCATGATGCAGGGACTGTCTTGTGCACTTGCTGTGCAGTCATTTGTGCTGCCACACACTCTCCAGGGGAACCCCATAGTGAGGACGGTGATGGCAGTGTCCCTGCCAGCTGGCGGTGGGCTGCGGACTGATTACTCAGCCTGGGAACAGCGAGGGAGGAAGATACTCTCCCCTACCATCCCTCCCACAAGTGCCCCAGCACAGGAGTGGGGGCAGGTAAGAAATCTGCTTGGACCATAATGGGATGTAGGGAAAATGTTCACAGAATGAGGTGGCCCTTCACATAACTGAGGCTGGAGCTAAAAACGCTGAGATTGATTGATACCGGTTTCTCCCACAGTGCCCAATTCCATGCCATAGTGCCAAGTCAGACAAGCAAACTAGTTCCAACATACTGCTCAACCCAGCTGTGAAGGCATTCGGTTGTCACTCATGTCAAAAGACATGTTTGTGCTGTTGTGTGCATGGGATTATTCCAGCAGGTCCCAGACTCCAGGAATCAATGCCAGCCTGAGAGTGAACCCACTACTGAGCATGAAGGCTTCACTGCAGAGATGCAGCACAGACTCAGGGTTGCACTGGTGGGGACATCCTCATATTTTGTTGTCCTTTGAGGAGGACAAACCCAGTCTTTTGCTCCAAGAGGTGTCAACTCTGGCTCTTGGAAAGATGCATTTCTAGATCCTAACTAGAGGGTTCCTATGTGGGTTTCTACCTAATTTCTTTTATGATTAGTAGAGGTTACGAAGTATTTCCTTGTAGAAGGCGTCATAGACCTACTGAGAGAAAATGCCCCAAAAAAGCAAGCAGGCAGGGAAGGGGCACAGCCCCTGCTCAGGTGGCGTTAGGGTCAAGAGGCAAAGCTAGGTGTGATTGATACACTGTGCCTGTGCCACAGGGCTGCAGCTAAGCACTGGAAGCCCAGCACTGGTTTCTGGTCTCAGAAACCTAAAGCAGATCAGCCTCAAAGCTGCTAGGTTGGGTCTGGAGTCAAGGCAGCATTTTTTATACTAGTTTCGTTGTCAAAATAAGTATTGTAAATAAATAGTCAAAATAAAGATAGTCCTCATAAGAAACCAGTTCCACCTAACATCAGAGGAGTTCGGAAAGCTGGACAGGGATAGTTATTTAATGGATTCACCCAGTTCGGTTGCAGAAATAAAGTTTTTTACCACGTTTTTACAGAAAGCAAAACCAAGCTAAATAAAATACAATTTCATACTATTGCTATCTGAACTGGGGCTATAGCACGGGCTGGATGTAGGACTGTGCTAGACATCCCAGGAGGCTGGCGATGCTCTGCAGAGCTGAGGTCAGGCTCATCTCCAAGGCTGGGTGCTGTGGTGGCCACTGGGCAGGAGCTGGGATGGGCTTCCCACCTAGCACAGTGAAGCCCAAGCCTGAAGGGACCATGTCAGCCTAGTGTACAACTGTTTTTATTTTTTCCACACCAGAGGTGGGCAGGACAACCATAACCACATAGAACGCAAGTTGACATTGACTTGGCTTCAATGGTGTTATATTGGGCTGCAAAATTACATTCAGGCTGCTCTGCTCCTCTGGGCTCCTGCCAGCATGCTGCAGGTGGCCAGGGGACCCCCAGGCCCAAGCTGGGGTGCCCATGGTCTGAGTTTCACCCCTCACCACCTCACTGGCTGCCTTGGGAGCTTTGTGGCGCCTGGAGGGTAAGTCTCCAACAGCCCAGCCGAATCCTGCCCCTGTGACTCCCAAGGACAGTGTCAGCAGGAGCTGGGACACAGAGACTCCCCATCGCCAATGAAATCCCAGGTGATAAGGGAAGTCGCTGCATCACCCCAGGTCTCGGTGGGAGGACACATCCCTCTTTACCCGCTGTGGGGGGGATGTTGGATCCCCAGCCACTCCTCAAGCCCTGGGCGCAGGTACAGGCACCCACCTGATCTGGCTGTTTGGGCACTGTGGTTTTGGGTGACTCTCTGAGCTAAACTCTGGTCACCGAGCCAGCGTGGCTGTGCCAGGGGCTATGGATACTGTCAATGAGTGTCCACCAGCAGTATTGCCCTGCAGGGGGAGGATGCTGGGCTTTGATGTGAGCTCAGTGCATAGATAAACTAATTACCAGGTAAAATGCCTACTAGAAGAGAATTAGGAACTGCATGATCCAATGACTGAGTAATTAAACGTTTATTAAAGGCATCCCTGGTTGATGCTCTTTGGATTCGAACTGGATTTACTCCAAAAGCTCCAGGGACATACATTTTTTATGGCAGTGAATTTTTTATGACCCTTGAATTACCTGTTTCAGATGTAAAAAAGCCCTCAGACTTCTCTCTCTCTCCACTATATTTATTAGACGTGTTTAAACATAATGCTTTTGATTCTCGGCTATTGTTAATCACACATAGCTCTGTGAACTTAAAAAACCCCAGAATGCCACTTTATTCCTGGGTATTCAGGAAAATGTTAGGCTAAGCAGCCAGGAGGCAAAAAAACAAGCGATGGGTGATTTTTTGAAGAGCAGACATTAATTCCAGATGAAGGAGCCTCATGCCCAGCTGCCAGGGAGAGCAGTCCAGAGATGATCAACTGAGAGAGGGAATGGTTTTGTCTTTCTGGGTTTCAAACAGATACATCTCTTGCTCCAGCTGGGGACCTGAGCAAGGGCAGGTTTGTACTGATGATACACTGCCTGGTATTAAAATGTTGTTTCTGCCCTAGGAGGATAAAAATCAACAGCAGCAGCTCTCAGGAGGACTTGCAGCAAGATGCATTATCAAGCAATGAGGAGGAAAGACAGGCCACTTAGTATCTTCTCTAACAACCACAAACCAGCACATTAATTTGGTGCTTAGGAATTTGAATGAGAAGGGCACAGCTGCACACAACCTGCTTGGTTGCAACCCCAGTGGATTATGGAATGTGCTGTGCAAATATAAGTCATTATTGTTGCCTTTTTGCCCCTAAGCCACAATAAAAGATACCTGCAATGAGCCCTAGTTTCATGCCTTTGGTGTGCCATGGGGCTTAAGGCCAAAGGCAGCATCATTTCACCCAGCTGGGAAGTGCATTAGTACCTTGCCAGTGCAGGCTCTGGAGAGTGTTATTCCAGGATGAAGTCTTCCTTTTTTGTTTTTGCCTTAAAACCCCCACTTTTTGCAAAATTAGAACAAATGTAATTATTTTTGTGTGCTTTCTCTGGTGCAGAAAGCGGGGCCGGGGGGGGAAGAGAAAAAGAAAGACAGTTTACTCACCTATTTTTGTTTCCTTTGGCTTCCCCCACCCACCAATTATTTGCAACGTATTTCCTGGACAAAAATACCTTTAACAGAGGGCAGGATCTTGACTGGACCTTTATCTTCCTCTAAACACACCTCACAGTAGTTCCAGCCCAGAATACTTCCTTTTGGGGGTAAAAAGCAGCAGCAAAACAGTAATAAGCCTTCTAAGGTTAGTTGGTGTTGGTTAGCAAGACCAACATGTGCCTTTAGCTTAATGTTTGTTCTTTTTTTCATTAGACGTCTTGCACGGCCTTTAATAAAGAGGGAGAGAGCCAGAAATGCTTCACCTGTTGCTTTGAACCAGCACTATTCTGAAAACTGAAATCAAACCCATCAAATAAGGGCAGATCAGTAAAACAAGTAAAAATAAGGGCAACTCAACATCGCCCCAGCCCTCCCCATGCCGCATGCAGGTTCAGGCAAACCATGCAGTGGCTGTGTCTCACCCCTGAGCTGCTGGGAGAAAATAGTGATGAGGCAGAAGGGGCTTCCTGATTTCTAACTGACATTATTTTTGCATCAGTGTATTAGATATATTTATTTTGTGTGCAGCTCTTCAGAGGACGTAACGGCTGCATGCTAACCTGTCCAAACACAGAGTTCGTGCTTTGCATGACCATGGTCATAGCTGCTGGTCAGGGAGTTATTCGGAAGAGATACCTGTAATGCAAGTGAAGCCATTGCACAAGGTCAGCAGTTTATTCTAGAGCACACGTATGAAGCCTCACCCCCCTAGTCCCCACCTACCCTGCAGCTTTCCTGCCAGGGCTGCTTACCAGTCTCGTCCCAGGAGGGGGTGAATTTCCACTCCCCAAAAATCCAAATTTTAAATCTGTTGTAAATGGATGATTACAATGTGTTTTGGATTAGGTCAGTTTAAACATTTTGGCTTTAAATAATGCAAAAATACTCAAATTTTATTTCAATTCTATTAATTTTTTATTGTTATTTATTTTTTCTATTTTTAAATTCTATTTTTTTTAACTCCCAACTGTAGAAAAACCTCGTATTTGAAGAGTTATGCTGACAAACTGAGCATTTCAGCAATTCCAAAACTTTTCTAACCAGCTATTAAATGGACAGATTCACTGAAACCAAACCTTTCTGCAAACTGTTCTGGTTTTAGCAAACTGGCATTTTTTAAGGAAAAATATGCTTCACAGGAGAAATTCCAGTTCTCTTTGCCCAAATTATTGTATAAAGGCTTTCATAACACTCAAAGGTCAGTTTGTTTTCCTGGAGAAAGCAAGCTCATATTTTCTTCCACTCTCCTCCTCTAACTTGAAAGGAAATAAAAATAGATAAACATTCCCCTTTTGGTAGTAAAAGTGCCATTTTGTACTTCTATAAGCACTTTATACATTTGAAGCATCATACAAAAAGTAATTAAGTACCTTAAAACTTCTACGGCTGAGCTGGTGAACCTAAAGTTGTGGAAACACTGGAGTCCCAAGGCTGAGACAACTCATGCTCGCTGGCTTGTAGAGGTCGTCATCGGCCATCAGGCTGCGAGGAGGTCCAGTGTCCTGTGGCTCTGTGCGGGGTCACTGGGTTGGTGGCTGTGCTTCGGTTGGTGGAGCCCTGCCAAGGCTCCCAACGTGCAAAAATCCCACAGCTTACCTTGAATTTGGGGGTCTGCTCTGATGAAATGGAGCTCTTCTGCCCCCGGATTTACCCTCAGTTTTCCAAAGCCAGAATTTCATCCTGGCTGGAAACCCTGCTGTTCTGGCAAGGTCCTAAAGGCCAGCAGCACTCACCCACCTGGCAGCCCCGCATCCCAGCCCCTGAGCTGCCGGGGCCATGCCACTTACAGGCAGCCCAAATAACTCATCTCTTCCGAGCCTTGCCCTGGCTGCAGGAGGTTGTCTCTGTTTAATGAATGTTAAATTCTGGCATAGACAAAGGAAGCCGCAGTTTTAGCACAGCTTTATGTGAAGTTATAGCTGTGGCTTATCGCTCAGTCAATTAATTATTGCTTCTTTATTTATGACGGGTCAGGGTCTCTTTGTACTTTGAGATAAGAGATAAGGTAAGGCACGTTGTGTGTAATACAGCAGGGCAAGCAGGAGAGGCGCAGGCAAGACGGAGACGACCAAGCTGCCCCTTTCAGAGGGCAGTGCCTGCTAATGGTGCCCAGCTGTCAGACATAGGCATTTGCAGCAAGCACTGCGTTAACGCTGGGAATGGTGTAGGATACAAAGCATATATGATCTGCTGTGAGACCCTTCACACTGAAACCACGGAGTCACCGAAAGGCATGTGTGGGAATTACATTTCTTGCTTTAAGCAAGATGGTGTTTGCTTGTGAATGGGGCACAGGAGATGACCTCCAGGCTTACAGATAGATTCTGCCTGCTTAAGGAAGTGGTCAGGTCAGTTTAATGAAGACTGTCTGGACTTTCCCTGGGTACATGCTTATTCTCCTATGTCTTGGAGGAACAACCTAGAGGGCATTTCCAAAACTGTTGTTGATGCCCTGGATCGCTGATGGTCCGGGGAGGTAAACTGCTCAGAACATGAGTATCATTTACTGGGTACGTAGGGTCTGCTCAGTCCCTCACTGGAAGCTCAGGGTATGTGCTCCTTCCCACTCAGCATGTTCCCAGCAGAAAAGTCCCAAGTCATAAACAACTGAAAATAGCAAAATGATCTCATAGATCAGTTGCTAAAAATATGGAGAAGAGTCTAGTTACAAACACTGTGGCTGGGTGGTTTGTTATTCACCCAGCAGAGGAAGGCATCAGAGAACCCTGGATTCTTCCACTTTCAAAATCATTTTTCCTTTCTGGTGTTGCCTGCTGCCCTTTCCTGACCGGCACCAAGCTGACACCAAGCCCGTTAGAGAGGATCTTATTCAGAACGAAGTGCCAACAAACAAGGCAGGAGTACAGCACATCTCACGTGGGCCACTGGCCCTGCCAAAACCTGCCCATCACCCAGGGGTGCCCTGTCCTGAGCCTGCATCAACAGGAGAAGAAAACCTCACACCCTGTCCTGAGACGGCAGACGTCTCCCCAGGGGAAATAATCCCTATACAGACACAGGGCGGCTGCAGTGGTTTTGACCAGAAGCCTGATGCTGTCTGAAGACCTGATGTAGTTTTGACCTGAGGCTGCTCACTCACCTTCAGGACTTACCTAGAGCTGGGACTGGAGTTGCTCCAGGGGCTGCTCCTCGCTCATGCACATCGCTGGGCTGCGGGGACAGAGAGGTCCCTCCTGAGAGCAGCATCCAGGCAGCAACTGCTGATGGAGAGGACTCACTGCAGGGCCCAGGGTAGCCTGGACCTGCTGCTTGGCTTTGGCTTGGCATCTTCAGGGAAGCAGCTTGCTCAAAGCGTGCTCAGCCAGCTCCAGTTCAGTTCCTTCCCTCCCACCTCCACTCGGACAGGTGTGGTAGTAAAGGCAAAGTGTGTTTTAGCAAGTTACAGCCAAGATTTTGGAAGCTGAAAGGGCACTAGTGAAAGCTATACAGTCCTCACCTGTGCTTAACGGGATGCCCACAGCACTGCGCATCCGTCTGGCTTTTCTTAGATGGAGACAGAGGGGGCTGGTGTCCTTGGAGCAGCTGTTTCCCTACAGATTCCCTTGGTCTGTACGACTTTGCTCTCCCCCAGCTTGCAGCTAGGCTGACCTGGAACTCAGTTTTGAAACACAAAGGCACCTCACATGGACAGCTTGGCCTGGTGGGAAGCACCTTGCACGCTAAATGATGATTGCCCATCCCTGCTTACACCTGACTGAGCTGGAGCAATGTGGAAAAGGAAAATGCACTTCATACAAAATCCGGGTTTTTTTCCCTGAGGTATGCTGGGTATTTGAGGGGAGTTTCCTCTTCACCCTTGGTTGGTTTGCTGGCTGTTTACTCCCCACCTTCTTGATATTATACTTCTCTGATCCAGACCTGTGTTGTATCTAACTCAGCAGTTTAAATTGCATCCTGTCATCAGCCATACGTTCACTCTGGAAGTGCTAACGCCACAGTGGCCTCTCTGGCCCCAGCTTTGGACGCTGCTGTCCAGGGCCACTGGCCCTGGGGGCTGGGAGGACAGTGTAGCAGCTCCACCAGAGGGTAGAGGAGGAGGAAGGAGACCGTGGGTTTGCTCCATGTTGGTGGCTGTCCTGCACAGGTGGAAATCACACCAGGCAGAGCCCTCTGCTACCCCATGGGGGATCTCACAGCCCCCAGGGAACTGCATGTTGAGGCTGCAGTGGGTGTGTGAGTATTCCTCTAGAAGATGAAAACTCCTGGCTCCCAGCGAGCAAGCAGGGCTGGAGGAACCCAGGGAGGCAACCAGGGCAGGCTCTGGGAGGTGTATTATGGTGCATTATCTCTGTTGCACTATAGATAATCCCAAAATACAGCACATATTTATGTCTGAGCTGCTTTAAAAACACACAGGTTCCTCTCCCAGAGACGCCTGTTGAGCCACTGTGGCTTGTCAAGCCCTGGCTGAAGCAGATCAATCTCTGAGCTCCTCCCTTCACAGAAGACCTACTCTCTGTGCAGTTACCTGGCACCTGCAAGCTTGGGAAAGGCCAGGACTTTCCTCTCCAGACCCTTGTGGAGATCTATTCTGTAGGAAAGCCCAGTGTTGGTCAGATGCAGCGCATCACCTCGCCTGCTGGGTGGTCCCGTTCCTGACAGTGGCTCTCCCACCCCTGTGCCCACAGCATCCCAACACCCCAGAGCCCTGCATACCCTTCAAACAAAATTCCTAAGCTTGGATGATGGCATTGCTGGCTTTCCTTGAAAGGCAAGCAGACCCCAGACTCATTCTTCTATGGCCGTGTATGCATTATCTTCAGGAAATCAGGGCTGACAGAAAACCGTCTGGGCCCTCTTGTGTGTATGGCTACCACTGGCATAACAGGGCCTGGGGGCTGGCTGCCCTTCCCACCGGAGAGCGGATATCACTGGGTTGCCCTGGACCATGTGCATCTCAAGAAGTTGTGTTCTCCCTTAAAAATGTTGTTCCTTTACTGTCTTTTCCTACCTCATCATCATTGCTCACTGTTTTGTGGTGACTCTTGGCACATAAACATGGGTGAACACTACATTTATGACCATTTCAGAAGCTTTTAAATGTTGCTGGAGCAGCATGTTGGGGACATACCGTCAACTAGATTTAGGTCCACCATAGCTATCTTCCACCTTCTTTATCACTGAAGTACGTGGGTTTTAATTTAATAGAAATATAGCTGCAAGCTGCATGATTGTCTGCTGGTTCTGTCCGGGTGCCAAGTGCCTCCAAGTGCCCTGAGCTGCCTCACCTGGGACCTCCCATCACCCGCAGCCCATGGCCCAGGAGCCCCATTGCAGCTCAGCTGGAGCCCCGGTCCTGTGGCTCAGCAAGTTTGGTCCAACACAGACAATTGCCCAGCCATGGATGAGCTGCCAGGTCTGGGCTGTGCCAGGCAGGACAGTCCCCAGGGTGATGGTCCCCACCTCTTGCGTGACTTTACCTAGCTAACACACAAGTCCCACTTCTCCCCCAGAGCTGTGTTTTCTCCAGCCAAATATTCCCAGCACATTCCTTACCTAAAGGTATTTCCTTTCGGCATTAGGAACTGCAGTAGAAACCAGGATTTGGCCGGCAGCACTTCCTGCTCAAAGCTAAAGGGAGAAGGAGATCCTAAATAGAGAAGCAGATCATCTATAACCATTCAGTTCAGAGCACTTTACTGGCTAGTAGTGACAAAGGGAACTAAATAGGGCTGGTGTCCTTTTAATGATGGGATTGCAGGTCTATTGAATGAAGAAAACCATCGTAATGCAATGTTAATTCCCCCAAGACATTAGTACAGCACTGTATTTGGTTTTAAAAAGTTGTGCAACATGGAATTACCAGATAATTAACTACGTGGATTAAAACCTCGTTCTTTCACTGATCTCAAAATATTGATCATTGGGAGTCACCAATAAGCATGACCACATTTAGCAGCGATGCCAAAGGGCTGGGGTCTTTTTGCCCCAATTCAGTTTGTTCATCAGTGAACTAGATAATGACATAAAACTTCTGCTGATGAAGTCTGTGGAAGACATGTAAATTGGAGGGTAGTAAAGAGGAACAAAGACAGGTTACTGTTACGCAGACCTGACTTGCGGGGTCACAGTCCCATGACATCCACTGGCAGGTAGCTAAATACCAACTTACACAACACCAGAGACAGACGTGCAGACTGTCTTGGCAAGCAATAATTCAGAGACAGATTTAGGAGTAATCATAGATGATCATTTCAGCATAAGCTGCCAGTCAGGTGGTAGCTGAAAAGGCTGCTTACACAACCCTTTCACGTATAAAATGAAGCTACCAGGAAGAAATAGGGCAAGGATCCCTGCACGCAGAGTTTGTGAGAGATCATAGCCCGTGAAAGATCACTATTAGAATGTCTTTAGTCTTTATGGACATTTCCTTCTATAGCTAGAATATATAGACATCTATATACATCTGTCTATTCATATGTAGATAGATTGCATGTTTATGTGTGTAAAATATATATGTATATATACTTATATTTGTGATCTCTGTACATACAGTCAGTATACACAAAAGACTAATTGCTGGCGGTCACTTCATGCCCAGCAAATATGCCAGAGGCACCTCGGTAGTTTCAATATACCCTCGTTTCAAGTATAGAGATGACCAGGTTTATGTATCTATTTTTTCAGGACATGAGACATGTCCACAGAGCCTTGCATGGGGGTCTAAAACAAATGGCTCTTTACTCAGATAGCACAAGACAGATATTTAGACAAAATAATCAATGGGGCTACATGCATATTCTAGCCTCAGTTTTCCACGTACTCTGGAGTCTAGTTTAGCCCAGAGTCCCTTGTTGAATACATTAACTTTTTGGAGTCCAAGGATGAGCACTGTGCAAACTAGGTTCTCTCTGCCTCTAGTCCAGATCAGATTTCTTGTGAAGTGGCTGGTGAGGCTGTCTTTTATAGCATCCAGCTTTCCTGCTGATGCGAGTCCCTGAGAAGTATCACCAGGTGACAAGCCTCCCACAAGTTGGTCTGTCACTTAGTAACTGTCCCTCTTTAATTCAAACCTGAAGAATAGGTTTGTCCTAGCCGTTGTTCTTATCCCAGGGTACTCTACTGAAATAGGTGACTGTCAACACATGGATAAAACTGCAGAATCTTGTCAGCATTGTGCTGTTCACCACCGAGAACTGTATTGCAACACAGCAGGAGAACAAGGATCAGTTTCACAAATTCCCTGAGTTGTCTGGAGTCAGATTTTCCAAATTTTCAAAAGACTTTTGATCCTGTGGACAAAGGCATAGAAAAACGAAGGGGCTGGACACTGAAGGTGGACAAACTTAACTTTGAAATTACAGTGGTAGGAATGAATTTAAGCTCCTGGGAAAGACTCTGCATGACATGTGCAAGAGAAAGTCACTTTGAAGGCCTTTGAAGGAGTCAACGGGTGTGTGGATAAGGGAGACCCTTTTAATATAACCTACTTTAATTTCAAAAGGGCATTCAACAAGGTTTCTAACCAAGTCTTGAAGGAAGCTAAGAAGTTTTGAGACATGAGAGGAGGTCCTCACATGGATACAACATTGATCAAAGGATAGAAAACGGAGTAGGAAAAATACTCAGCTTTCACAGAGAGTGTGAAACTCCACTTAGTGATCTCTGCTGGAACTCATGCTGCTCAACACATTATTAAATGATCTAGAAAAGGATGAGTAAGTAGGTGACAGTTTGCTGGAGGTGCTGAGTTACTCAGGGTAATAACGATGGGAGCCGACTACGAAGAATTGCAAAAGGACCTTATGAAATGCAGTGACTGCAAATTAAAATGGGAGATGAAATTCAGCATAAACATAAACTGATGTATATAGGAAAAAATAATCCTAACCTCACGTATGAAATGATGTGTTATGATTCATCTACTACCACTTAAATACAAAATCCTGGGGTTATAAAAAAATAGCTTCATAAAAATGTCAGTACAAACTCAATAGCACTGAAAACAAACAAAGAAAAATGCCCTAGGCAATTCAAATGTTAGGCAAGAATAGAGACTGTAACACAGAGCTTTACCCCATTGTAGGAAAACTACACATGGCTGCTTGGTGAGAGTGGTGCTTTCCAAATTCCATGTGTTTTAAGAGAGTAGTGGATAAAGAAAGTCAGTTGGAAGAGAACCAGAGGCAGCCTTAGCCAACATGCGTCTTGATACCCTTGCCTTTGCTGCAGTGTTATAACAACCATCTCAGTGACAGCATTTGTGTCTGATCAATTGACTTGGAAAGGAATTATTATTTACAATCATGTCACAACCTGCAAAGTCACTCCCTCTTCTCGTGCTGGTTTACAGCACACCACACATTCAATAACCACATGGGTTCTTGTCTCAAAATGCCTTTGGGCAGGACCCCGTTGTAACATGGAAGAAACTAAGGAAACTCCGTCCAGGTCTTGCCTAATCTAGTGTGGGCTGTAAAAGATAGATCAGGGACAGAACACGTACATGCTTTCTTATAACAGAACAGCCATGGGAATGGTCTCCACAGCTATAAGCAGAGCTGGAGCTGAATTAGGGTCACCAAACCCACCAAAAATGCTTTTTTAACTCCAGGGTTCAGGATGGCAGCAGGACATGTTATTTCATATAGTGTTGGACTTTCTCAGCAGACAGAAGACCCAGCATTGTGGTCTCTGTGTACTTGAGTACTTTGTCTTGCTATTCTGTGTGTCAGTGCAGCCTCTCTCTCTGATGGGATTAACTGTGTGTAACACGCATGGAATCTGGCTGAGACTGGTGAGTCAAGAAGCACCTGCAGAAACCAAGCTAAAGGGTTTGAGTATTCAGCTGTTTTATTAATTACTAGAAAGATTATATGTGTATGTTTCAGCAGATGGCATTTATAAGAAAACCAATTTTTAAGAGAACAGATTCTCTTAGTTTTGCCAGCTCTCATGTGTCTATTAACATTTTCATGGTCACAACTCAAGACATGAAGGGCAGCAAAAGGACAGCTTTCTTTTTTGGTTTTACTGTGCAAATCTATTTGCTTTTGTCTGAAGGTGTAGATTGCAAAACCTTGTAGAGAGGTAAAATCTTCCTTTTTATCTTCTGGAGATTTATAGTTGCAATAAAAGCAAATAATGGTCTTCAAGCAACAGTGCTGAAGGTGAGGCTGCAAAAACCACGGTGTGTGGGAAGAACAGTAGCTTTAATGAAGTTTGTCACTGGCATTTGGCTTAACAAGTAGCTACAAGCCTTGAAAAATGGATTAAGGTTAGACTGGGGCACATTAACAGACCACTGCTTTGTTATCACAAGGACACGGCAACACTCTGTTATGGTTGAACAGCCTCAATGTTTTCACAGCAGATTATAGGATAGACTTGAACCTGCTCAGCTGTGACAGAAATCACAGGGAGGCACCCTCACCAGAGGGAGATTAGTTGTCATGCTCTGACCTTTCTGTGACTTACAGGCATATCTCTACCCAAAGCCATTTTGCCCAGAGATTATCCTCTTAAATTGCCGGGGTATGTCATCCTTCTGACACATCCAACAATGAGCTGCAATTTCTTACGCTTAAAATAGGGTAGCATCTTTTGGAATAGGGAAAACTTCCTTGAAAGGGAAGAGCAATGCCAGCCTTGTTCTTTACACTCAGAAAGCTGAGGGAACAGCATCCCAAACGCTCTGAGAAAACAGCTTTTTTCTTCTCCCTTTTGTGGGAAAGGGAAGGAGGTTTGAGACTGATGTTCTTCACTTTTCCTTAGCAGATAAAAGGTTTAGAATCCATACAGTTCACCTGACGTGAGAGTGTATGACTTTTATTAATCTTTCGGTGATAGGAATACTCAGCCATTATAAAATAAGTTTCCTCATCTCCTTTCATATAAAAGAGCTGATGTGAAAGCTTTAAATAGCTACACTAATAACCTAAACTAGTGACAAAGAAGTAAAAATGTCCAGCCCTCAGATCTTGCCATGCATTCTTTAACTACCCACTCAAATTTCTTAAATACTGTAATTATAGAAAATTCTGAAGCCATTTTCAATAATTTATAATTATCTGGCTACATATGTTTGCTTGACACAAGCATAGGAACAACGACCAAGAACCAGATCTTCAAATCTCATAGGCCAATATTAATGAAGCATAAGAAAATGTAAATGGTTACACATACTAATAAATGAGAGTATGCTTGTGTAAATATATTTAGTGATCTAGAAACAGCTTGAATCGATTTAGATACAATCTAAATTGCTGGGAAAAAAAGGGGATATACAATCCAAATTTTCTGATTTTTTGGCTCAAAGGTAAACAAACAACAAACTTGCCCTTCTACTCAGAAGAGTTGTATAAGAGGGAAGTAAAAATATTGCTGGAGGCATGATGGCTCCCTATCTGTCCTTAAAAGACCTCTCTGCTCCAGCCAGGGGCAGGAGAAAGGACTGCAATTCTGATTCCAGGAAACCTCATGATAAATTGAAAATTCTAGAAGTTCTATTCAAAAAGCAGTTAGGAGTACTCAGATAAAGATTAGTAAGGAAATGATATTGAACAAAACATGTTACTTGAGAAAAATCCAGCTAACTGCACTCCCATATCCTTTGAATTGCTCTGAATTACGTTACAGCAGAAATCAGGGTACCTTCCAACAAAATACTGTGCCACAGGAAAATACTTTTTGGAAATGCTCTTTTGCTAAGTGCTTTTCATCCCTTACCATGAATTAAAACCAAATGTCTTTAGATAACTGTGAAGGGTGTTTTAAAATCATTAACAAGGTCAGCTGTGCTACTATTAAAACAGGGAAAAAAATGAACACAAATAATATCCATGGTTAACAACTGTGATTTCAGTGTGACTTTACAGAGCATCTTTAATCTCAGAATTTCCTTATTTCTGATCACCAGGTTATTTAGAAGGCATGCAGCTCTCCACATAAGGTCCCTCTATCCACCAGGTTTAAGAAAAGAGGAGCATCTTTCACTCAAGTGTTTACAAATATCACAGAGAAAGTGTGCACCTACACGACCCTGATGGGGCTCTCACGGACCAAAAAACCCCATACGTTACCAGGTAGAGACGCAACTGCCATTGCTCAAATGCATCCTCACAGTTCCTGCCTTGAGCAGCTCCGCACAGATGCTATTTTATTTATTACAGTAGAATTAGAGGACATAAGAAGAGATACATTTGTGAGTTCCTTGCCTTCTCCTGCACAGTCTGAGGCCTGGAATTTCCCTGCAGACTCCTTTGTGTGACGATCTGGGAGCCTACCACTGCACGCTCACGACTAATAACAACTTCTAACTTGCACAAAGGCTGATTAGAGTGAGAAAAGCTGAAGCATTGTAGCTGGAGGTTCCCAGCATGGAAAGGAGGAGGAATCATAGAATCATTAAGGTTGGAAAAGACCTCTAAGATCATCAAGTCCAACCATCAACTAACACCACCATGACTCCTAAACTAGGCCCTGGAGTGCCACGTCTACACGTTTTTTGAACGCCTCCAGGGTTGACGACTCCACCACCTCTCTGGGCAGCCTGTTCCAATGCCTAACCACTCTTTTGGTAAAGAAATTCTTCCTGATGTCCAATCTAAACCTCCCCTGACGCAACTTGAAGCCATTTCCTCTCGTCCTATCGCTAGTTACTTGGGAGAAGAGTCCAACACCCGCTTCCCTACAACCTCCTTTCAGGTAGTTGTAGAGAGCGGTAAGGTCTCCCCTCAGCCTCCTCTTCTCCAGACTAAACAGCCCCAGTTCTCTCAGCCGCTCCTCACAAGACTTGTTTTCTAGACCCCTCACCAGCTTCGTTGCCCTTCTCTGGACACGCTCCAGCACCTCAGTGTCCTTCTTGTACTGAGGGGCCCAAAACTGAACACAGTACTCGAGGTGCGGCCTCACCAGTGCCGAGTACAGGGGCACGATCACTTCCCTACTCCTGCTGGTCACACTATTCCTGATACAAGCCAGGATGCCGTTGGCCTTCTTGGCCACCTGGGCACACTGCCGGCTCATGTTCAGCCGGCTGTCGACCAGCACCCCCAGGTCCTTTTCTGCCGGGCAGCTCTCCAGCCACTCTTCCCCAAGCCTGTAGCGTTGCATGGGGTTGTTGTGACCAAAGTGCAGGACCCGGCACTTGGCCTTGTTAAACCTCATACAGTTGGCCTCGGCCCATCGATCCAGCCTATCCAGATCCCTCTGCAGGGCCTTCCTTCCCTCGAGCAGATCGACACTCCCGCCCAGCTTGGTATCATCTGCAAACTTGCTGAGGGTGCACTCAATCCCCTCATCCAGATCATTGATGAAGACGTTAAACAAGACCGGCCCCAGAACTGAGCCCTGGGGAACACCGCTTGTGACTGGCTGCCAACTGGATTTCACTCCATTCACCACCACTCTCTGGGCTCGGCCACCCAGCCAGTTTCTTACCCAGCAAAGTGTATGCCCATCCAAGCCGTGAGCTGTCAGCTTGTCCAGGAGAATGCCGTGGGAGACCGTGTCAAAGGCCTTACTAAAGTCCAGGTAGACAACATCCACAGCCTTGCCCTCATCTAGTAGGCAGGAAGAGGAAGAGGCCTGCCTACCACTTAGGCTGTGCATGTTCTCTGTAAAGATAATGTAACAGAGACTTTAAATTCAAGTGCTAAAAGGCCATTATTGTAGGCTACAGGATCCCCTTTTTACATTGCGGTGTGACTTGAAGGGACCAGCAACAAACGTTGGTAAATAATCTTTACAGTAGGTGCCTTACACACCCATGCTAACAGTGTCTGTGTTTGTAAGGTACCCTCTGCAATTTAAAGTTATGTAGGAGTTAAAAGTGTAACTTCTTCCAATTATGAAAATCCTGTCTAAAGGGACATGAGCCGTTCTCTGTATCTTTGACAGATACTGATAGGAACTGAAGGCTGCAACATCTTTGATTAATTTGCTTTTAAACAAGCATTTTTAATAGCTTTAGAGGTAAAATTTAAATAATGAATCTTTATTTGAAAAAGGATTATGTGAAATATAGAGGATAATTCCTTATATCAAATCCTCAATTACAAGTGCTTCATTTTTAAGCACAAACACGCAAGTGCTGAAGCACAGATGTGCTCAGACCCTAAAAAACACCCTCTTCTCTAGAACTGAGCTGACTGTAAATTCAATCACTTAACCACAAACAGTGTGCAAGCCAACTGAGCAGCTCTCCTACAGCGGACCATGACAGCATAGCTATGCTCCAGTCTGTGCTTGGCAACAAAGAGCACAGGAATGAAATCTGATGCCCAACATCACAACTTTAAGACACAGTCAAATGGCTATTATTTTCACTGCCAGAACTAAACTTTATTTCCATGTCTATTACATACTGGTAGTTGATGCCAAATACATTAAAATTGCTTTAACAGAGGATTTAAGTGAGGAATATTTATTCTTCACTAAACAGGTTAAGAAGGAATGTAAAAACCTATAAGAAAAAACTGTTTAAGCTTTGTTTTGATTTTGGCAAACCAAACAGTTAAGTACTCTTCTGTTCTCTCCTCAGATCTTTCAAAGTACCAAAAAAGCATCTTTTCATAATCATGCAGCTCAAGGAAAAAATAGTCTTATAAAATCCATTTGTTTTATGCTAAATATGGTTACAAATAAGAGTATTAACACAAAACTCCCAACTCCTATTTTTAAATACAAATACTGTATTATATTATGAAATGGGGATAATTAAAATATATCAGTGGCTACAAATCTAGCAATTTAAAGCAAACCCAAACATGCTGTTTGCTTTCATGTGGAAGAATTAGGATATTGTATGGTTCAAGCACTGCAGTAATTTCTGTCAACTCGTTGATGGCCAGAATGTCAAACTGCCAAACACAAAGAGACATGTATTCAGGTCTGAATAGCACCAGGTGTTTTTCTTTTTCTTTTTTTTTTCCTTTTAAAGATATTAACATTTTATTAAATGAGTGATGTGACAACTTTCTGAAAGTGACATGCACAAGTAGACGATTTGCTTCAAGTCTCCAACTAATAAGCTAAAAGTTCTAGACAATACTGAACAATTACTAATGTATTTCATGGTACACAAGAAAACAGTGCTTCCACAGTATATCCTCAGTTCTCAAGTACAAAAATATCAGTTATGGGTAGTCAATAGTTATCAAAATTTTTATTGGTACAGAATGAAAGCAGCATTTACTTTATTGTTTTTTAAACCATACATCATAAAATGCCCTAGTACACACGTGGAGGAGTGAAATAGGCTCTGTACTATTTACCTGCTACTGATCCTAGGTCCAGATTTAATATCTTTCCTGGCCAAATACAAACAATATCATTAATAGCAAAGGGAAGGCAGTTCCTCAGTGTGAAAGGTCAGCATTTAGAGTCTTACTAAAGCACTATTTTTGAAACAATACATCACTTAAATGTATAATTACATACACTACAAGTGGAAAACAAGTTTTTATTAACAAGAACTATTGAGACTGGGCATAAATGTCTTAACCACAAACCCTGGAAATATTATGGGTGCTTTGATGTGGCCCTTTTTGGCAGGAGAGTAAGAACAATGAAGTATGGCTTTTCAGTCTTCCTTTAAAAGCATGTTTTATAAAATTTTGTAGGCTTAAATTATTTTAGAAGACCCCTAACATTTTTCTGCAACATCATTTACTAATTAGAAGCATTAATTACAACAGTATATTAAGCCATTGGCTGATAGTTGATCACCAGCATAATACAAGAGCCATTTGCTTTTGCTGTTGTTTTTAAGTAAGGGAGGTACTTTTCTAGTGAGAGCCATCCTACAGTACTACCAAACATTTCAGAGGTTACTACATAGCTTCTCAAATAAAATCCTCAACAGGTTTTTTTTTCCAGCAGATATTCAAATCAAGCATATGCAGAGAGCAAAATACAATCAAGTGCAGACAGTTCAAAAGTATCTCTCAAACATATGGTTTTACAGTTACCCTCTGCAAAATAAAAGCCCCTCCTCACCCCAATGAGACGGGGCGAGAAGGGGCAACAGGTCTGCCATTCATGTAGGAGTATGGCTAGCATAAAGTTTTATTAAAGTTGTTAACAAAAATAGTTAACCATTTTTACAATTTAACATCCAGTCTGACAAAAGGCAAATCAATGAAAAAAATACAAAAAAGTAAAAAAGTGCACTACCCAGTCCAGTATTTTGCTTTAAAGTCATGTCACTTACAGTATATGAAAAATAAACCCAGAAGTGTAATTACTTTAAAATACACCGCTTCCATATTTCAGTATTTTACACATATATTCTATAGTGGAAGAGGAGATCTCTTAAAAACTTTACTCTTAAAATATTGAGGTGCATATGCCAAGTGGGATAGACTTGGCAAGTTAAGTTGCAGTAGACAATCCTTTCAAATTTGGCATTTCATTTACATACCTTACAGTGCCAGCAAGGTCTGTAGTACCTAAACCTTCTCGTAAGAACAGTAATTTTCTTTAATGCAGATTTACTAATACAGACAACTACAAAAAACGGTGAGGTCAGCAATTCTATGGGTTCTTAAGGAGATACGAGTCCTGACTTAGTTGTCAAATGGTACAATGTCACAACAAACTTTAAGGCCATGTTTTATTTGCTGATTAATGGACAAAAGGCAATGGATTCCCCCCCCCCCACCACCAAATATTTTCTTGAAAGTCTGTGCTCATAAAAATCATGAAAAGTTGGAAAGACTTAATTATTGAAACTTTAAATATATTTTACACAATCTTGTTTGTACAAAAATACAAGTTAAATATAAACATAAAGCAATCATGATAATTTTATGTAAATCCATTTTGTGATATTCTGTTATATATAAAAAAGTTCCTCAGCTCTGTCTCATTTGTGAAAAGATCAATACCAGATTGAATCACTACTGGCAAAGGGCCCTAAAAAGCACACTTTAGCATTAAATATGTTTTACAATGTAAGTACCATTTTTTGATTTCATCTTTTCTAAAGACTGGCAAAAGATAGGGCAGTATGTCCATAAACCAACAAATAATTTGGCTACAATGTCATAAAACACAAATACACAAATCTGTACAATAAACCCAGTAGCTATGCAGTACATACTTGTTACACACACATACACAGACATGGAATGAGACTTAGTGAGACGCCACGTCTAGTTCACTGTTCTTCAGCCTGGCATTTTGCCTTACTTCATCAAATGAATATGACTTCGTTACCTTTCCATTCTTAAATACTGTATGAAGGAGATCCTGCAAGAAACACCACTGTTTTAGCAAGAGTGATTTGGCAAATGAACAAACAACACAGGTTACACAAACTCAAAAGCGAGCACCCAAATCAAGCCTGGCAAGACTAGAGCTTTAGACTGTCAAGATACTAAATCTTTACAGCTTCTTCTGACACCTTTCACTAATGGTTAGACAGAAGAAAGGATTTAGGCCATCCTGTGCACAGACACATGCTTTGTGCTGAGTGGTCCCTAAAGTGAGTTGTCCACATCTGGCCAGAACCAAAACCACACATGCCAAATATACCCTGCTAGAGCAGCTAGGAAGAAAGAAAGACTCTCAACTGATTAAATACAATTAAATTACAGAGGTTTAAACGAAGTCTTTATTTTCTCTAGAGTAACCATGAAATAAATAAATGAATAAATAAGATCTTTCTTTGCAGTCCTCTTTGCACATATATTTTGTAAAACAGTATCAAAAATTGCTTGCAAACAGCACACTGAAAGAGCAGTAAGCACAGCTTTGTACAGAAAAGTTAGCACAAAAGCAACGTTGAGCAGTTGCTACGCTTGATGACCTATTGTGAGGACCTGTGGCTTCAGGAAAATGGGCCCACAAAAGAGTACATTTCCCAGAACCTATACCACACAAGTAACCCTCTCTAATATCCCAGGACAGAAAATTTCTTAATGAATTATTTCACCTGTCAAAAATGTAGGAACTTTTTCTTAGATCTTTGCATCCAGAGCACATTATCTACAGTGTATATCACTCAGTTTGTTTTCTGTCTTGAAATTTCTGAGAGAGATCTCAGTTTTATGCTTACTGTTGCATAAAACAGTATGCCTAGTAGTACCCCTCTGCCCAGTAGCACAGAAATGTGCTCCTGTACACCAGAAAACTCAAGAAACTTCCAGCTTCTAAAGGCTGAAGTGCAATTTGATAACTTATTTTCAATCCTCTTAATTTAGGAAGAGACTCAACATTTCACTGCTTGCACACTGAAAACGTGAGAGATATCAAACTGAAAGCCTGAGATTGGCATAAAGTTTGTGCTTATTTTACTGAAATAGCATTTTATTTTGCAGTTGTAAATAATTAATAGGGAAACTGAATGCCTGGTTTAAATTTCCACCTTTGAAAACTGGGCAACTACTCCACATACAGAGCATTAACACCTGAAGGAACTATTTAAAAATCTCAATGGGGAAGTAGGAACAAATTTTAGTTATGTCTGCCCCTCTCCCACCTACAACTCAGGTCACTACTCAAATTGTGCAATACAGCCCATACAAAACTACTTGGCTAGCATATATTCTGCAACATTGAGACATTTGTTTTGGGAAAAAGCAACAATGTTCTCTTGTTTCTGAAGACAAACAAAAGAGAAGGATCTCTAATTGTAAAGCCTGAACATTCTACTGGCATCCTAACAGTCTGCTGTTACTGAATTTGGCACCGATGACACTTCTGAGGTAATAAGTCGGCAGTTGAACAAAAAGACAATAAAAAATAAATTCTGAAATTAAGTTATAACCTGCTTTTTCTCAGTCTATTTTTGCATGAAGAATGATGTAATACATTTTGAAAGTTCATACCTGTCCATACTCTTCAAGATCTCCCTTGCCTTCTTCAAGCGTCACATAATCTCCAGCAGGTGTCCTATGCAACGACAGTCTGCCTTTCTTTGACCTTTTGTTTGGATCGGCAACTGGATCCTTGAAGACATTTACCTGAAATGAAAAGAGTATTTTTTTAAAA
>WAAD01004565.1:1756-34382 GCA_013389945.1 Fregata magnificens
ACAGCTGTTTGAAGAAAGAAGCCAAGCACTTACAAGAATGATTTTAAATAGGCAGAGATTCTCAACAAACCGTTCAGGTTTCTTTTAACTGGATTCATACAGAAACAGCAAATAATTAATTGAGGCCAAAATACATGTCATACTGAGTTTGCATTAGCGGGAAGGTTTGGAAATAATTAAGAGCAAAACTGCTAATACTCCATTTAAATAGCTGCTGCCTATCTGTCCAGTGTGAAAGCCCAATCTGTTGTCTTCAATCAGCTTTCAGCTGCTACTTGCCAGCACCCTAATTCCTCAGTCTTGTCTCTGTGCTGTGCTTGTGCATTCCACTACCTGCTAAGTTAAACCCTGCTGTCCTGGTTCTGCATGGAGATTTCTAGTGCTATTCAAACTATCCGCCCTGGTTCAGAATATAGCCCCCAAACCTATAGGCTCTGTTGAGTATCCATACAAACATGCTGGTTTCAGTGGAGCACCACATGGGTAAAAAGGGGAGTCAGCAGCTGTGTAGTTTAGCTCACAGGATTAGGACTGTGTACATTCATACCATTCTCTGTGCATTTATGCAGTTTTGACAAGCTGTTGACCTGCAGTATTTCCACCTTAGATCCTCATTTTTTTAAGTGATGCAGTTGACAATGCAGAGTAAGTTGCTATTAACCATGGTCACACTTCAGGTGATAGCATATCTCAGTTTTCCTAAATCTCTTTGCATTTGTGTTTCAGGTTCAATACATTGGCTAATCATTTCTATTGCAAGAGGATTTAAAAAAAATCGATAATTGAACTCCTTATGTGCTTAACTTGTGCTAGGTTCTGTGCAAATTGTGAATGAACACTACAGGGGCGTCTCTGCTCAGGTCTGACAGTTATAAAGCTGGATGGGTAGTGTTAGAAATACATTGCGATGAAAGGTGTTTTCAGGTTGAGAGGCATTCTAAGCCTCAAACCTGTACCACCAGTTCTTTGCTGAGAAATCTGTATTAAAAACGGCAAAGTTCATTGCACAGGCATTTGGAAGGAACTAAAGAGTAATTCATTGACCTTTGCAGATTAAGTAATGCATATTGTCATAAGGAAGTGATATTTGAGTAACAAACAGCAAATGTACACAATTATCTTTCATTAACCTCTCAGTGGAGGCAATCAGGATTTCCTGATCCTAACATGCTTAGTGTTCTTGGCATCTTGAATATGTTTTCTGTGGTCTGTGGATACATTAGTTCTCTAAGCATGTCAGAGGATGCTTAGTGCATTGCCTGCCTTTTTTTTTTCCTGAAAGTGTACATACACAGGAAAGAAGGAAGAAGGCTAAGGAATGGGTGGGCAGATGGAATACTGAAGGCTCCGTGCTCTGCTCTGAGATTTGACAGAAGCCTCAGTGCCTGACTCTGTGTGCCTCAGTTTTCACTGAATTAAATGGGACTGAAGTGTTTGCGTAATACACAGAGAAACTTACTTCCACTTAAAGGGCTTTGAGATAATGAACAGTAACAGAGCAACAAAGAGCAGTTTCGCTGCTTTTGCAGAACATTTATATTACAGGAAGAGGACATGAACAGAAATGCACCATGTGTATAATTCAAAATTTGAATGCAGTAAAAGTTAAATATGTTCTTTTTTCTTCTATAATTTATTAACTCAAAGGTTTTTTTGAAAACTTATGGGAAAAAAATTATAGTAAACTTTTTTTTGCTTTCTTCTGGAGAACGAAATGATCTGTTCAAGTGCAAATGAATATGTCACATTCTTATATGATTTGCAAGAAGATGAATTAGTGGGACTCCTTCTCCAGTCTTCCACTTTTCTAATTCTACATGAAGATTATTTTCAGATTCACTGTGATGGTCTTTCTTTATCTGGCTTGTTGCACGCTGAAATAAATTGGCCACACTCTTGCTAAAGCAGTGTTTTTAAAGCTACTTCTTTTATTTAGAAATTCTTGGTACAGCATTACACATTTTTGAAAAATTAAATTAGTGAAATAGATAAAATTTTTCTGTTCATCAGTCTTAACGCTCGAGCTCATAATTGTGTGGCAGATGAAGGGGAAAAAAAAAAAAAGGAGCAATCCAGAGCCCCTGGACAAGAGAATCACTTTACCTCAGGACATTGAGATAATTTATCTGGGTCGCTTAGAAAAAATGCTAGATAAGACTGAAATTTGGAGAGGCTGAGCACATCCAGGCTCAGCCTTTGGATTATCAAGAAGCAAATGAATCCAGCAACTGGCATCTGAATATGTTAATGCTGTAAATTCTAGCATGGAAACTGTATTTATGAGGCAAAAATATATCAGAGATTAATTCAGTTCTATATATAATATATACATTTTACATATACAAAATCTTTGCCAAAATATGAATAATTTGCAAGCACACTGAAGTTGGAAAATGCCAGAATAAAGGTTGCCTTTCCATGTATATGCCCTGAAGTAATCTTTAATTACATGATTCCTGGCTTCTTTTTCTAACCCTGAAATTTTCTAATTTCAGTGCGTGCTTGATTTTGCAGTCTTAATACTTTCTCTTTTAAGTAAAGACTTCTGGGATGTATTTCCCCAGGTTTTCAAAAAAGCATTTGAAAATGATGATATTACATCCTACTAACATCCAGGTGGGTCATCATCAGATTGTAACCTTTGTCTGTCATCCTAGGAGACTCCTGAGCAGCTATAACTGATGTTGGTGTGATGTTGAAGTCTGAGCAATGATGCCATATGTCTTTTGTCATATGACATAAAGCTATGGGTGTCAGACAAGAGGACTATAAGGTAAGGGAGCACCTGAACAGAGTTTCAAATAAGTTACTTATTACTGCTCTCTCTCATCCTTTTCTATTCATTAATGTTCTGTTTTGTGCAACCATTAACAACCTTGCTTAGACAGCAGTCACGTAAACTTCATCGAACTGATTCTGTACTGCCTTGTACCATATGCATGGTCATTTCTACTCACGCAAAATGAATGTAAAATGTTGATTTCTGATTTGCTAACATTTTAAAACTACTTTGCACTTAGTTTATGCAGCTGTGAATGGTAGCACATAATGCTACAGCATGCAAATCTAGGGCCCATATGCTGAGGAGGGTTACACTTTACGCTGATTTTTTCACTGTGGTTGTAAGTCAGAGTAGTCACATCGACAGCAAAGAAGTTGGATCCAGTGTGCTAAATCGTTACGTCTTGTCTACTTCTTTCTATTGTGGATTGAAGAGTTTTCATCAATAGTGGCAGCATGCAAAGCCTCATAAAAATTGTTCCTTTCCTAAAATCTATTTCCATGCTCAGGCATTTAGTCTTTTGTATTGATAACTGAGAGGGTAATATTTCAAATCTCTCTCAGTGCACAACAGAAGTGCTCCAAAACTAGTATTCACCTCTGCTGCACTGAAAAGGCTGTGCAGTCCCAAATTCTAAATTGTCACAGAAGAGGAGCTTTCAGGACTCAGGAACCTGACTCTAATGAGATAGCTTAGAGGTAGAAAAAGATCCTACCTGTGAAGATTCAGACAGGGTGTGAGAGGGTTGGGTACTTACTGTATGTTACTTTTTAGTTGATTAATTTAAGCCAGGACTATGCACCTGGTACTGAAACTGCAAAGTGAAAGTTCTCTGTCAGATCTGGAAACAGCAACAGGCTGGCTTCCATAAATAATACTGAAAGTTAAACAGTGATTTCACAAGGTCCAGGACATAGTATAAATAAGAAAGCAGAAAAATCCAGGAAATCCTTAGTTAACAAATGTTTTGTTTTAAACATTATATGCTTTTCTTGATCTCTGAGAATCATCTTCACAGTAGACACTAAACTGAAGGAAGTAAAACAAAAATTTTTTTTCTGACTTGAGCAAGATATTTTGACATACTGAAAGCATGGTTTGTTCTCAAGCTTTTCAGAGTTAATCGAAAAGCTCACAGACCGGGCAAAAGGTAAGAAACCAATGAAATATTCTATTAACAAGAGACCAAGCTTGTGTCAAAAAATCTAAAATGCCGCATGCTGACACCAAACATTAAAGCATTTGGCAACTGCAGGAGATTGGATTAGTGCAATATTTTGAATTGAACAATCCCAAAGGGTGTTCTAGGCATGTTGGGCCAAATTCAGCCAGGAGGTAACTGTGTTGATTTTACTGGATATATACCCAGAGGAGTTTGGTCCTTTTTGTTGTGGCCAAAATGCAATGCTCAGGTTTAAATTGAGCAGCTGTATAAAAGTTGTGACTTCTTTCTTAAAGAAAGAATTTTAAAAGTAATCCAGTTATTTCAGGTAAGCACAGGTATTACTTCAGAGAATGGATTCTGCTGTTTTCGTCTTTGGCTTCTAGAGCAAACTGGATTGCTGAAAAGTGAAAAGAGGGGAAATGGGAACAATTTTGAGAAAGTTTTTCCACTTATGGTGTACACTGATATTTGCTGTTTCTGTGCCTCGATTATCCTCAGTCCACCCCATCTTAGATTCAGGACCAGTTTAGGTCACAAGTGTTCCCGTTCTGTCTGAAGCATCATCTCTGTCTGGTATTTATTACATAGTCCAGTGGACTGAACGACCTGTGAACGGGCCAAATGCCAGAGGAAAACATACGCAGGCTGGAGGCAGCCAAAAAACTACTGGACAGTCATTGAGAAGCTATGAGGGTTTTTGTCCTGTTTTGCTTTGTTTATGTTTTTTCGTATCTATGTGGTTTTTGAAAACCACAAACTCTAGTCTGGAAAATACATATTTTGGCTTTGTACAGGTTTCTATATTCTGTTCAGCCCACTCAGTAGTATATTAACTTTTGTCATATGATTTGTTTTTTCTCTTACCATCTCCATGGGAAAAAAGTGTTGGAACTGTAGTCCTTGTTGTGTGGTGTTTAGGTTTATTATTTCTATGTTTGCATTATATGCATCTTGCTTTGGAGGGAAAGGTAGCCATCAGTTCCTGAGCAAGTTCAGGAAACCTAGTGCTTGTATAGGGCTAATGCAAAAAGTGTGGCAATGGGTAACCGTTCTGTATCAAAGGGAAGGATTTTCCTTATCCTGTCTCAGAGCAGTAGGGAGGCATTTCAGCAGCCATTACAATAATGCCTGTATCTCGGGAGGCTCAGAGTTGCTGTAGCAACCTTTTGCTAGATAGGAATTTGGCTGGTGAAGCCCCACAGGAATCTGCTCCCACTCTCGACTAACCTCTCACATCACCGGTCTCAACTGCCAGGGAGAAACCCCAGCTGCAAATCAGGCGGGGTGAGGGACCTCTTTCCACAGGTTCCTCACAAAACCTTCCCCTAGTTACTGGGATCAGATGCTTTTTGGCAGTTTTCCACGGAGACAGAGATTTGCTATGTGTATAGAGTTCTCTGCCTGAACCCAAATTGTAAAAATGGTCGTAGTAAATTTTATGCATACAAACAAGCCCTTATTCATGCGCTTGCAGATACAGAAACTGAACATGCAAAAGCAGGGAGTGCAGTTTTAGAGACCAGTGTGGGAAGTTTGACTGGGAGGCAGCAGTAATTCTGGTGACACAAAAGAAGTATTATAAAGTCACTGAGGGGATCAGGCAGATGGGAACAGACTTGAGTAGGAAGGAATACAGACAAGGTCCCCAAAGCCTGTTACTTAGATTTGGGCAAAAAATGAAGTGTGAAGTTGGTCAGAGCATGAGGGGATGCATCACTGCTAACCAGTTCCTTCAGAAGTGTGAAGTAGTTTCTAGAGTAACGAAAGACAGGTTTTTGGCCTTCCAAGCTGCTGTATGGTTGAGAATAATATTTGGAAGATTTTATTTATAGATAATATTGCCCGATGTTTATAGAGAAAAGGCAGTTATTTTGGACTCTTGGCTGTTATTTCTAATTCTACAGGTGATTGGCATTTTCAAACCACAGGACCCTGTATGTAAAGCCTAGAAAACAATAAGTAATGTGGTAATTAAAACAAGACTTTGACATAATACATAGTTCAACAAACAACTTAAGCTGCCCCAAATCTGGTACTTCTGCCAAAAGAAATAGTCGTGCTCCCACGTTACACCTCGCTGCTGGTTTCCATTCCTGTATCCTCCCTCATTGTATGGGTACAGGCACTGGAAAGTTATCCAGGGAAGAAAAAATTGATTTTAACCAGGTACATTCAGTGTTCAGCCCTACAAGGAATTTTACCAGTACAGCTGACAGACAGGTCAGTCACACTGTGAATTGAGTGCTGAATGAGGCTGTCTGAACATTTTTTCCCTGCATTACTTTTCAGGTGAACAGCTCTGTGATGTGGCTTGCAATTCTGCTGCATGAGCACTAGTGCCAACGTGATTGAGGGATGGCACAGCTGCACAGGGGCAGGGACAGCAGGAGCAGGGAACCGACTGCAGTGCCTTAAACCCAGACTGAGATTTCAGAACGCCAGCTATAGTCTCGGTCTTTGGAGGGTTCAGTTAAGCAAGCATGCTCAGAGCTTATCTGACAGCTGTCAGATAAGACTGGGTCTTCCTAGGACTGTGTGCTGCCTTCTGTTGGAGGAGGAGATGGCATAACTATTGTTTTCCTTTTGTATATTCTTTAGTGATTATTGCTTTGGAATCAGGACATGTAGGGCCAGTTCATTCTCTGGTTTCCAGTTCCTACTCCCAGGTCTGCTTCTGTAATTCATTAATAGTCTGTTTAGACTAAAATATCAAACAGTCACAGAGCAGGTACCAAAATCAGTGGTGGTTTGAATTGATATGCCAAGCTGAGGAGCCAGCCCATTTTTGCCAACTGTGTTGCAGGGCAGCTGCTTCTGGCAAGCAGACAGCTAGGGAACTTAAATTTAAAATTGTCCAACAAGGATCACCAAAGCTAGCCTTGAAGCACTCTGAGGCTCACTCTATACTAGAGATGTACCAGCTTAACAAAATGGATTGTGAGTCTATGAGTTTAAACCAGGTCGAATCCTTAATGCTAATGCAAGATTTAACTCTGGCAGATATTATTTTTAAGTTGTACAGACAGGTCACTAAATACAACAAACTCTGAAAAATATAGTTAAACAAATCTTGATTTGTGTATGTAATGATTTTCACTGTTTTAAAGCACAGGTAAAGCAGGGTGAATTCCAGAAGAAGAAAATCTTTGTGGTGTTTTTTTTTTTTTTAAAACCAAATACCTTACAGTCTGAAGCACTTTTTAATCATGCAAGGAAGAAAAAAATCTATACTGACAGATTTCTTAGGCTGCAGACAGATGTTAGGTCTCAGACAGAAAGTGGGCCCATGTATGGTTATAGTCAGCTAAATGTGTCGCTGACTGGCAGTAAGAAAGGCAAGTGGGCTTCGGAAAGCTGACTGATCTCTGTGCACTAGCAAAGTAATCAAAACTGAATATGGACTGTGCCCTAGTTAGACTTACTCTAACTATTCAAAGCTGTGTGTCATTTCATGCAATTTGGGATACAGCCTGGTCTCTGTTTCGGGGGTGTGTGTATATGTTTTTTACTGTATATTTTTAAAAAGAGCACCCAGTTCTGAGGAATCTATTCCCAGCTAAAGCACACAAGCTCTGGAAAGGTCAGAGAGAGGCATCTCTAGCTTTGGTAAATAAACAAATCTCTTCTCTGTGGCTGGGATGTTGTATTAATAGCAGTAGATTTGGTTTCACATTGTGGAGCTCCTCCTGTTTCATTGCTATTGAAGATAAGGGAACACAAAATGTTCTGTCACCCTCCCCATGAGAAAACAAGCCAACAGGCAGAGACTATAATGTTTAAAGATATTACTGAGGCAAAGACTTGGAGAACACGAACACTCAGGTTTATATTCAGTAACTACTGGATACCATAGCTGGCACACCAGTAGCTCGACATTATTTAATGTCTACGTGAAAGAATTTGCAAGACAAAATCACTACAGTAGAAATAACCTAAAAATAAGAGTTGAGCCTTAAGCAGATGGAAGTTGATTTTTCTCTTTTGCATTTTTCTTAGTGATTCAGTTGCAGCAAAAAGTAACAGGTCTTTTCTGCTTCTTAACCTATCACCAGTCTGCTACAATCTGTTTTACTTCAGTTTGCAACCTGGAGTTATTCAGACCTTCATTACAGGATACTAGGATTGGAAAAGTTTCTCCAAACAGTTCCTGAAAGGAAAAGATTTCTTGTGAAATTGTAAAGCCCTCTAACTTGACAGTAAGCATGTGTAAAATAAATGAACTGAGCTGTACCCTAGAGCTTCTCTACACAAGTTATTTGGGAATAATTAATTCTAAAATTCCACATGTGGAATATCTTAGTTTGGAATACGGACTCCTGAGAGTAAGGCGGATTTAACCTATGTTAGTTAGTGGATAGGAAGTGTGATGGGAAGAAATGAAGAATTTATCCTTAACTAGTTAACATATATGACACATACAATTGCCTTTACAACACTAGGTGCCTATTATTACGTTAGCTAATACATACTTAAGACATACCTCTTGTCCTTAGTGGCACCTTTGCTCCAGCTCAGGCATCAGTCCAAAAAGGAGACAGTCTTCTCTTCTGCAAATAAGCATCTTCTGTTGGAGAGCAGATTGCTAGATATAAGTAAAAATAAACACAAACCAAATCAGATAATTCTCCTCTGAACAGTTGTTTTCCTTGCCCTGGAAATGTCATTAGCTCCAGCTTTATTTCTTTCACTGATGCTCAGGTAGAGAATCTGTTCAGAGGGGAGTTCTTCCTGCATGCAGAAGGCATTTTGTAAAACTACACCTCTACATAGGATACATAAACAAACCAAATGACTCAACAGAAAAAAAAGTTACATGCAATGAGATCTTTTCCTCTAGGGATATTTTTACTATGAGAAATAAAAACATTGGCAGAAGACAAAAACACTGAAATCACCAAAATTGTTCTCTCCCCAGTCTGAGTTTCACCGGTCTGGAATTTAATTTTTGGATGCGGTGCCTGATCTGGCCCTAAGGTAGCAGTCCACCTTTCTATCTGTCATGGGAAAAAAGAGAGGCTCAGCTGAGGTTAAGATGCTGCTTCCATTTAATGTTTGTAAGTGAATATCACTTCCCATCTGCTAAACTCATTGCATTTTGCAAAAAAATATTAATTATTTCTTCTAGATCAGTACATACGCAAGTTTCTCTAAAAAATTCATGAGAAATTCTGGGCAGAGACAATGCTACCAATGACTCTTTAAGACGATATAAATGTTCAGAGAAAGTAACAGTCTTTGTAGTTAGGAATAAAAAAAACCCGGTAATTGTTCCATATTGTAGCTTCCTTACCATTTGAGAACAAACCCAAATTTAATTCTGCCATCACAGGAATTTTGGCTGAGTTAAATGTGAGAAAAGATTTCAATTTTGAGCATGAAATTTCTTTTAACTGTGATTTCTGATACAACATATGCCACAGAAATTAGGAAAAAACCCCTGCAGTTAGTGTGAGGGCCTTCTGATCTTTCCAAAGGATCCTATGTGCCTCAGTATGTTAGTGCTTGAAAGGATTTAATATAGGTGCTTTTGGAAAGGTATGTGTTTTAGTTGTACCTGATACCAATAAGGTTTTCTTTTTCAAACAGATTTAATAGTCATCAGAGCTGTGCTGTGAATAAGATATTCTAAATAAAAGTAAAATTTTTGCACATTTTTAATTTAATCACATCATAAGCTACTAAAATTGAAATATTAATTTTTACTTTAAGAGGTATCATTATGAAATTTCAAAGCCAGATGTAACGCACTACATTTACGTACTGACCACTGGAAAAGTAGCGCTAGAAACAGAGTGTACCAATTTGAATTATTCCAAGAATATCACGCTCTTAAAAGGCAATAGACATTAAATACCCAATACATGAGAATAATACAGAAATTCATTCTTTTCTAACGTCAGTGTTTTTTGACTTTCTAAAATGGATTTATATAACGAATGTCTTTGCAGCTGAACTTTTGTGTAGTGATTTTGGCCGATTGAACCTGATATTAAGAACTTACATCTATTTGAACAGCACCTGAATTTTCCCGCAAGGTATAATAAAAGGCAGCAAGCAGACCCCCAATTATATATGCAATAATATAATTGCTGTTCTGCTTGACAAGGTCATAATCTGATTTCTGATTATATATTAACATCAACAAGTTAAGGTACTTCCAGGAAGATGGCTATCCAACATCATTATTTTAGTATTCCACGTGTCTTTTAAAAATTTCTCTTTTCTTTCAACAATGAAGTCTGTTCTCTTGAGTTGCAGCTGGAGAATGAGGGCAGCTCAGGCCACCCCAAATCTCAGGAGATCAATAGTGTTAGCAGCTGATGATCTAATTATGGATTATTTGGGTCGGACTCTTTTCTCCTAGCTGGGTGTGACTTGATTGACTTAAAAGAGGTTAGTTCATTCAGTTCATAGGGGTTATAGCATGAGTGAATCATTCGCCTAATTATTGCGAGCCTATTAATCATAAGGAGAGTCTAACATTTCCTATAAGCAGACATTTTGATTTTATAAGACATTTTAATGCATAAATTAATGATATTGCATAAATTGCTGGCAGCTATGTATGTTATTATTACATTTGTTAGTTATGGATATTTTTATTAAAGCTCAGGATAAAAGCATTTACTCAGAAAAATATGAATGTTACGAATGTTTCCTTTGCAACATATCTCTCTTAATTTTGCAAAGGCATATATCAAAAACAGGCTGTCGTAGTGCGTAATCATTCATGCGTTCATACCTTAAGCTCACCATAAACAAGACACATGATGATGTAGGGTTTATTACATATTTTAAATTTTCATTGCCTAAGAGATTGAAAAATACTGTCTACTTGAATTACATAATAACCCATAACTGAATTCCAGTATTTTGGAGTTTCCACAGTTTCTTGCATAAGCATTTTTATAATCTCCCTATTGTTGTGTTTTACCTCATATTAACTATCAGCCTTACAGAACATGTACAATGTGTCTGGGCATTAATGTAGCACTCAGTAAAACTCATGAAGTCCTGCCTTACAACGAGCAAGGCTCAATGTAAATGATGGGGTACACGAATTAGGACAGTCTATTTTCTCTTTGGTTGTTCCAAAATCCTGTTCAGAAAATAGGAAGGGATCTGTCCAAGACATTACATCAGGGAAGCGACTTAGGCTGATTTATACCATCATGTAGGCAGACATTTCCAGAACTTTATGTTCTATTTTAACAGATGAATACGTTCTGTGAGGGGAGGACAATGAGTTTATGGAGGGAAAAGCATTCCCTGGAAAATCAAAAGCCCAGGTGATCATTCTGCATCTTTGTATTTCATTTTTTGAGAATCACACAAAGGAGAGGAGCGTGACACCTCTGACAAAGCGAATCAGAAGTTACGAGTATTAATTTCCTGCCTTCCAACACTGATCGCCTGGTAAGCATTTCTTAAATGATAACATGTTTCTGTCTTGTTTATTGTTATTTAACTCTGATCACTCAACATGCTGTTAGGGGATTAGGTTTTGATGAAGGGGAGATTTCGCCTTTGCTTATGAGCTTTTTAATAAAGCAGTTGTTATTTTTCTAATTTGTCTTTAGACTGGCTTGTGCTGATCACTGAAGCACATCGAGGACAATAGGAACTGCAGACATAGGTGCAGTTCTGCAAAACATTTTCTTTGATGGCAAAGGCAGCTTAGGAAGCTCCAGACCCTTGTTCTCCGCGTCCCTACCTACCTGCCCCCACCTCCTTGCCTGCTGCTCTCTACCCCTTCGGTTGTGCCTTTACAATTATTTGTGGCTATAACCTGAGTAACTGAGTTGATGCTACTCATCTTTCACCAAGAGACTGCGATAAGCCTGACTATGCAGCCCCACAAAGAGTTGTGCCAGCACAACTGAAAAAACATTTTCACAATAACTGCAAGCTGGTTTAGACCATGGTACCACAGAGCAGGGCAGTCCCACCTCTTCTCTCAGGCTACCAGTTGGTTTTTCCTAACTATTCAGTAACGTGTATCACTGTATGCTAGTGTAATCCATCAATGAATATACTAACATAGAATTTTTTAAGTCATCTGGGACAGGATTCTTTCGAATGCAAAGCTGCTGTCTTTCATAGGCTTTCTATCCGGCAGTCTGGGTTTTCTTTACAGCTGTTTTGCTCCGCAGGCACTCTTAAGTAGGACTGAGTGCGCTCTGCCTGCGACCTAGCTTCTTTCATGTTCTTTCGCTAGCCCACTCATCTTAGTGTAGACCCTTCTAGCTTGTTGACAGCACTTAAAAATAGTTTATTTTTAAAAAATTATGCAAACAGTGTGAGCCTGCATACAGTACCTTATAGATACTGCATTTGTGGACTTGTGTGTCCACAATGTGTGACTGCAAGCAAGCCTTGAAAAAGGGGGTTCAGGTGGGTCAGTTCTCCAAAAGTCTTAACATGCTGTCAGTCATACAAGCAGTTTGCTGATGAAGCACAAGGTGGTTATAACTGGAGGAACATATGGGTGTGGGGACTGATTTTTTTTACCGTTGGTGCCGGCTATGAAACAGCAGTCCTATGGGAAAATAAAATCTCTTATGTAGAACATGTTTTCTGACGGCTCTGCTTTGAGCAGATTGGCTGGGATTACTGCTGGCTCTGGTCTAATGGCAGGAGGTGTGTGCATGTGTGGAATGCCTGTATGTGAAGTTTCTCTTTTGAAACAGTGTTTTGTGAATTTTGGTTTACTGTCTGTGCCTTGTAAAGATAAATTGTACAAGATATATTAGTATATACCAAGTAATGGTTTCAGTTAAAAGCAGAGTTCTCACTACTATTTTACTGGAGGGAGTTTGTTTTTGAAGAAGCTTTGGCTTAAGTTCCATACAGGCTATGCAGCACCCCGCAATTGAAGAAGCTCCATTTAATTTTTTTTGGCCTTCTTTTAGATTCCAGGTGCAAATTATTGCTGGATTTAATCTCCTGGAAACCTATATCCTCACTGTATTCAGGGAGCAACCATAGTATGTGCAGTAAGAGGGCAGGCTTAATCCATGCTTACTTACTGTGTGCTTTATCTCTGGCCAATAATCACCCCCAACTTAATTAGCTAATGTTGTGTTTAGGTATTCAATATTTATGCATCAATGAAGCAATAACATTGCAAACCACTCTATTTGTTGAATGCCCTTTTATAAAAACTGGATGTACCCATATGGATTGTTTCAAACAAAGATAAATTGCACCAGCACTATGTATTTGCAGGTAAAATTGGCTCTGATGCAGCTGCTGTATCAAAGAAAAATCCCCTTATTATGAAACTGCAGTATCCATGCCTTTCCATGGAGATTATAATACTGTAAGCATTGCTGAGCATGCTGTGTTCATCTGATTCTAACGGAACTACACAGTAACAGGCTGTACATCTTGTAAGTAAGGAGAACATTTCCATCAAATCTATTTGAGTTGGTTTTATTTTTTTGTATTGACTAACCTTTTTTTTTGTCTTTTTTTCCCCCAAAGTATGAGTTTTCTTTTGAAAACTGGAACTTTGAATTAAAAAAATGTGAGTTTTTTAAAACATGGTTTTTCAGCTTTTTTCAAGAAATAATATGAAAATTCAATTTTTTTGTTCTGTTGAGACTGAACTTTTTCATGGGGAAAATGGTTTTACTCCCCTGTGGTATATGCTTGTATCAAAAAAAGTTCAGTTTTTGTTTAAGGCCAAATTCATCAGACTAAACAGGAGCTATCACCATTGACTGGATTATTCATTAACTGAGGTTACCCTGGATTTGTTCTCACATATAAAAACAAAATTTAGTGCTCCAGTGATAAATCTGCTGCCTTTCTATTTGAGGCCTAACTCCAACCAATTCCATGCCAGTACACTGAGGAGTAGACCAGACAAGCAGAGGCGGCAGCAGCTTTGGCCACAGCTGCCTGGGGCAACAAAGGAGATGCACAAACTCTCTCGTCCCTTACGATGTGCTAAGCCATCCAGTCTTTCTCTTGTAGTGCTTTCACATTCATGCATCTTTTTGAAGACAACATTGAATAATATTCAAAATCTCTTCATTTCCTCTAGATGTTTAAGAAAAAATAGAATTTCCTGTTATTTCTGTGCTAGGTTATATAATTAATGTGTTTCAGCTACAGCACAAAGTAGACACTTGTAAAAAACTGAAAATATACACAGAATAGGCACACAAATAAAAAGTTGCCCCAGAGTGCTGTATACTGGTTTATAACTGAGAGACCTAATCTTTGTTTTCATGCATGCATGCACATGCACACACACACAGTGTTTCTATTTCAGACTGCTTCTCCTGATATTTATCTCTCTGGGATTATAAAAAGAGGGTAAGAGAAAAATCTCACATTTAGTTTTGTTGACTCCATTAGCTCAATGAAGGTAGTTGTGATGCTTTTTATGTTTGAAATTCCTTGTTACAATTTGATTAAAAACTCCTTCAGGAAATGGCTTTATGTTTGTCTGTGTCATATTTGTTTATCTGTATCTGTTATGACCTTTCTGTTACACATTTCAATGAATTATCGCATTGGAAATGTACAGACATTTTACTTCTGAATTACTTTTTAGGGAGTGGCAGGGGTCAGATGAGGATACTCAAACCTAGGACACTGACTACTGCACTGGGAAGTTTTGTGACGTTTGCTATATCATTCCTTTATGTTCAAATAAACCAAACCTTGGACTAGGATGAGGGTTTGGGGGTCTGAACAATCATGCTCAGGACAAGACTCAGGAGTTTTCTCAGGGAGATCGGGTTGGGAATCCTGGGCATGCCCTGAGACCACAGCCTAGAGACAAGGACTAGATTCCTAGTTTTGCTTCTGTTTCATTCCATACTGTGGTTTGTTCATCTAGAAAATAATATAAATAGCAGCAACTTGTTTATCTGGCTATACAGTCAACAGACTTCACTAAAAGTTGTTTGTAAATTATTTTGAGATTCTGTGATGAAAGTTACTATACCAAGTAGTTTATTTTAACCTGATGCGTGCATATGCTAATGTAGTCATGCTCACATACATATAGGTTCACAGGATCAGAGTTGCTTCTCTTAAGCTGTCCACAAATACCTTACATGACAATGCCATAAAATCAGGGAACTGGATATTCTAGAGTTAGAACCTGAGCCATCAGTCATAATAAGTATATAATAGAGCTATAAAAATATGCATTGACACTAAGTGTGATCAAATGAATATAAACAATATACTCCCGAGTAGTATATTTACATCTGCATTTGCGTATACCACTTATGTCAAATAGATTCCACTGGCATGTCTAGATTTGGTCTCCATATTATACTCTGTGTTTGATCACTAGGTAACACCAGGCAGCATTATTATTGAAGAGAGTAAATATCGTACAGGATAAATGACAAGAGTACTGTAGTCTTGTCAATTCTGTTTTTATTCACAGCAGTGAAACTGCATTATCATTGCAAGAAACTAATTCCATTTTGTTACAGAATGCAGTATGCCTATAACAGAGTAATACAAATTAATTAAAATATATTGCTTATATAGAAAATGAAGTGCAAACTATTTAAAACATCTTAAATGATGAGATGTAATAAAATTTTACAGATACAATTGCACAGCTGGCAAGCCGAACTCTGGAGAAAATGATCACCCCACTCTCGATGCACAGAGAACCTGGCTTGTACCCTTGGCTTTTAAACGTGAAGCTTGACAAACAATATTTCTCCTGTGATCGGGACAGGTGGCAGTCCCATCATAGAGCATTCGCCAGCATTACCAGTCTCCTCATTTAGACTTTACATCAAGTCTGTGTGAGCTCTGGCTTGAAATCAGATTCTTCATGTCTATAAGCAAAGACAAAGGCTAACGCTTATTTATTAACACTAGTTCTAAAGAAGCAAAGGTATTACATAAAGGACCACTGTTCATTTAGATTACACAATATTTTTAAGGGACATGTGATACATCGGAGGACTATTTATATGTACATTTGAAAGTAATTGTTGATTACCTAAAATAATTCTTACCCTAAACAGACCAACACTGCTAAGAAGGTACAGAAATACAATTCTGCAATAGCATAAAAGAAAACTGTCTTGTTTGTGGGTACACAAAAGGATTAAAGAGTATAATTTTACTCTCTTAGACCAAATGAAGTCCTAAATTGGAAAAGCAGCTCCATCCAAGGTCGCCTCTGTTGTTTCCAAAAATATCTTGAAACAAACGCAAGAGGGGCACTTTGTTGGGTGTTATCTAGACATATATAGTTTCAATCAAATTCTTCAAGAAGTGTCAGAATAAAAGTCGAACATTTGTTTAACACTGCCATGTCACTAGCAAGTGAATACCTTCGAAGGTTGAAAATAACTTTGATAACAGAATTAAGAATTACGGGATGTTTTCTTTACGTTTAAAGAAAAAGCCACATTAATTTGGGATGGAATTGTAAACACTTTTTAGACATTTCATAAAAGGATTGTCTAATTCTTTCCACTACATGGGGTGAAGTGTTAGAAGGTTGTGTTAATGATCCCAGGAAAATATTTATAGTGCTTTTTCCAGTATATGAGTTCTCTCTTTCCCTCTCGTCATATTTTACGATCAACCTTCACTTCATTCAATTAAATCAACAAGCAGAAAAGATTGCTTTCTAGTTATTAGCTGTGGGAGATATTTTCCTAAGGAGACTTAATTTCGAGATGATGTTGTCATTGCCCATGAAATAATAAATGCCCAATTTTCATTACCGTCCTCTGAACATTAACTAGATCTCTCACTGTTTCCTGGCTCACTCATGCAGATACCTGAGCAGTCTAATCAGCCTATGTAAAATGAAAATGAAGTAGAGAAATCCTTTAGGACAAAAGATGCAACACGAATGTAAAGTATTAGTGGAACAGGTTGTCTGTGGGTGACTTTCAATGTTCTGATACAGTTCTGTTTTCTTTTTAATATGCTATAAAAACATGGCAAGCTTTAAAGCATGGAATAAGGGAGATGGGTACAATGTTTTATAAATACTTTAAAAAATTCAAAGTTTTTGAATGCTGCAATCCACAGATTGCAGTCTTGGAGCAATGCATCATTTAAATAGCAGGTGATAAGCAAAATGCATAATTTTCATGTGATTTTTAACTTTTGAATTGTCAATTTTTAGAATCCCAAATTAATCAGCCCTTTTTGCTTTTGGTAATTCTTCACTAATGGCTCTGAGATTTCTGTGATAACTGCAAAGAAATGCCTAAACAGTAGTTTACTCGCCAGAAAATGCTGCAATAGTGTAAACCAAGTAAACTGCTGAATTATTCATATTTTATAAGCCTAGAGTTTCAACTGCTATTTAAAAAACAGTAATCCAGTAAAAAAAAAGGCATTAAAAACCTAAAAATTTTAATTGTGGAAAATCGTAAGAATTTTGTGGGTTTTTTTTCAGTATGAACCAGTTGTAAAATTCATAAAGAAGAAACTGTGAGATTAATTCCTTCATTATTTCCCTTACATGGTTATTATTTGTACGTGATGTATGCCTTTATGGTTTTGTTGTTGTTGCTCCCCAAGTGCCAGGCATATTTTCTATTCCATTCCAGGGAAAAGAAGTAGGGAGAGAGAGAAAGGAATTTATCTTTGAAAATTGGTAAGATCCCATTTTCCATACTCCTATCAACTGCATTTTATCCTGGTATTAGCAAAATGTGCAGGATTTGGCTTTATCCTATTTCAAGAGTAGACCTAGTTAAGTGCTTATTGTATAAATGAGTGGTTTTAAAACTTGAGCAGTTGCAATAAAATTTAGAAGCTTAAAAATGACATGTTATTCTGTAATGACAGACTGAACTGAAACAGTGCAACAGACATTGGCTTGAGTAGATCCATTTGCAGGAAAAGAACTCTAGTTCTTGGCATTCAGCAAATACTGGTTGTGTGTATCCTAATTTGCAAAAACACACTTTTTTCCAAACTATGAGGAATGGAAATGCAAAAAAAAGGTAAAAATAGACTTCTTTTTTTTAATAATAAAGATAAATAACGCCTTTAAATACAAGGTAATGCATAGAGTTGTACTGTAATGATAAACGCTATAAATACTCAAGCACTAGATTTGTGCAAGACAGGCTCTCATAGATGTTGAATAAAAATCAAACCGTATTGCTAGGGAATTGTGTATTTGATTGCTTGTGCTGAGAAAAACTTCCACAAACATTTAATTTTTGTTATAAATTGGACTGCGTTTAATGGAACATTGATCTGTGTTGGATGAAAGTTGTTATTTTAGGTAATTACAGTTCTTTTTTATTCTGTCTTATAAATCTGATGCTGGCCCTTTAATTCCTGCTTGTCCTGTCAGGAGGAAGAATACAGAGCTAAATCCAGCAGACCTTATTTTGGCAAAACTCCCACTGAAGTCAGTGAGGGTTTTGTGAAAGTAAGGACTGCATGATTTGTCTCACAGTTCCTGCTGATTATTTGGAATATGTTTGCTCCCCCCGCCAAACAGCAGAGCTCCTCATCAAGTTTGACATCACCACGGCGTCGTGGCTTACAGCAGGTTTTTGTCTGTAAACTAGAATCGTGAAAATCAGTGTAATGCAATTGTGAAAAATACCCTTTTCACCCAATGACCTTGGAATAAAACGGATTGCCTTGGCAGTTTGGAGACTGCTACCGTGGGACTAACCACTACACAAACAGAGACACTGAGAATTTGGAGAACCCATTTTAAATTCATGCTGAGAATTTAAAGAAGTCTTTGAACAAGCTGGAAATAGGTCAAATTCTGATTGTTAAAAAACAGCTACCCAATTGAGTGTTGCCCAGACAGGTGGTACCTTGTGATAAAATTGTTGATTCGTGTAACACTTCCTCACTGGAACACTGGCACGTCCATGAAAATTTCAATTCTGTTTCCGTTACAGATTGCAGTAGAGAAAGGCAGCTGAAGAGTTAACAGCGTTCCTTCAGCAGGAAACCTACTGCTACAAACGATAACACAGGGCACACATTCAGATTGAGTTCTTTATTTTTTCCACTTAAGTCTGGGCAAATACAGGGCCAATGAGAGAAACTGCATCTGTAAGCATCAGCACTCCCCTCATCCACAGACAAGATGACAGAGTAACAGCTTCCCACACTCCACCGTGTCAATGTGTCGTGACCTTTCTCCCAAGGGGACACCTTTCGGGTGAGAGCACTTCAGTCTCCGTGGTCTTTCACTCATACATCTGTCTGCCTCCATGTGGAAGCTGGCTCCAGGCTCGCCAAACACTGCCAGAGTGGTGATTTAGGAATTGGACTGATACTGCCAAATTGCTCTGCATAGATCCCTTGCTGAGGGCAGCCACCGGGTAGTTAGCAGGGAGCTCTCAGTCACTGTTCATCTGGGCCAGACATGAAATAGTGATCTAAGGAGAAGCAGCTCTGTACTTCATTTCCAGTTCCTGAACCAGCAAGTCACTTGGCAAACGGATTTTATATTGCTGATTGGGGACTGTACTATGCTTATTAATCAGAACATCCTCATTGTGAGGACAGTTTCTAGGCACTGAACTGTTGCTAAATACTTCTGCTGTATTATGTTTTATAACAGTGAGCAGCATCATACTGTAGGAAAGTCTTATCAAGAAAGCTCTGGAAATCAGTATATTTAAACATAATAAATACAATAGCAGGGCCTAACTTTTATGATTGTGGGCAACTATATGCATATGACTTCATTAGCAGTAATATCCATGTGAGTAAAGATATACAAATAAGTATTCCTAGATTTGGGTTTCTTAAGGAAGTCTAAGAACATTTATCTATTATAGTTCAAATGGAAGTACAATGATACCACTAATACAAACAAAATAATCTGATATCCAGATGGTAAAATGGCTGGTCACGTAACTTGGTAGGTGTACTATTTTCTTATGCCTATTTCTGATGCCTGTAACTATTGCATCTCCTAGGTCCATGTGGAACTTGCTCTAAGGACAGCTGAAGTAAACATGACTAAATAATGCAAAACTGCAGAATACTACGGTAGTTTTATAGCTGGAATACTTCCTCATCCAGGTCTGGGTAAAGATAAGGAGAAGCCTTTTGAAAAAAAGTGAGCTGCTGCTCATGAGTGACTGCTCGGATCAGTGTTCCAACAGGAAGAAATTTGGTAAGTGCTGGAGCCCCAAATTTAGCTATGCACATTTTTTACTTATTTGGAGTTTCACAAGGGAAAGGCAGGTATTTTTCCATATCATAATGTTTAAGCTTATTAGTTAAGCAGCTAGGCTATTAATAGTAAAAAAGGAAAAAAAATTAGAAGTAAGCTTTTTATTGCAAGTTAGGAAGTAAAGCTAAAACTGTGAAGTTCAAAGATTTTTGAATGGTCCCCTCAAATCATGAACTAGGTGGAAAAGCCAGTGAACAGAATCCATTAAAGTTGCATTTAATAAATGTCCACTCATATAAAAAGCTAAAAATAGCATTTGAGTTTTTCCAATTTTCTTTTCATAACAGTTATTATGATTTTCTGCTTCATCTCAGAAAGTCATTTTGCTGCTGCTGTAGTGTATAATCTGCGTGCCCTTTCTTGGTGCAGTACAAATGACAGAACACTAATCAGATCAGAACAACAATCACGTCATCTTTGAGTAACTAGCAATAAACTGTTTTTACAAGGAAGAACGACGAACTATTTTTAGGGTAACTCTGAACAGAACAACAGAAAATGATTATACTCAATCTTACTCTACATCATTGCTATGAATTTGAAAAGCATTGCTTTTTTCCTGGGCAGCAGGCTAATCCGTGTAATACATCTTTGCATGAACGATCTAGTCAAATAGGGCTTTTAGGGTTTTGTTGAAAGTTTTGACTTGAAGTATATAAAATCCCCTTTCTCCCTGCCCTGCCTGGTGACTCTGAACCATAGGCTGATTCCTAAGTAACCTAAATGCCCATTTTTGGTGATTATCCTGTTTTCAGCATGTCTCACATCTAGCTGTCTGTGTTATTTTACTATTGCTGGCAAGTATTTGGCAAATCCCTCCTTTAGGAGACCAGGTATATGACTACCATAACTTTCTTCAGATCAACAGGCCCTACAGTGCAATGCAGGTGAAGTATAATAATAATGGTACAAGGCTAACAGGGAGAATATGTATAGGCATCTCTGGAGATGGCTGTGCCCACACTATATGGTCTGTATATGCCCTCTTCCTGAGCTTCTCCCTTCCCAATCGATCTGGTCTCCCTTCAGTGCCTTACTAAAGCCCGTTCTCCTGCCGTGTAGAGTAATCAACTCATGGAAGCAGTGGGTGGTGGCAATGCTGCACATTCTCCCCACCCTGGCCAACTCTACCCGTGCCTGTGTCCTACAAAACAGCCTTCCTTCCACACTCACTGGAAATGTGCGCAGGGGAAAATGTGCTGCTTCTCCTTGTCCTGGGAAAGATTAGTGCACAGCTGTTGAGAAATATCTTCAGCTATTCAGCAGTGTGCGAGGGCTTACATGAGGATGTCCTGGGAATGTATGGATCTGAGACCCACTCCTTACACATACACTGCAGTTTTGAACCCTTTGGGGAGCATCTGAAATAAATTTGATTAAATGACCCATTCAAACCTCTTTTGCTTGTGTCCCAGCAAGCTACTTGTCACTAACAATTTACCTTCTTTCACCTAAGAAATGTAAAAAAAAGAATACCATACAGTCAAAATGTAGTCGTCAGATTTTATTTTAGTTCTGTTAACAAATATATTTAATGCAAAGGCAAACTAGGAACTATATAATTACCATACTCTCTCTTGATATAGAAAACAGCAGAAGATCTCAGTTAGGTACCAGAGAAAGAAAAATTATTTTTTATGTCCTGAAAAGACATTTTACTTCAGGCAGGAAAAACTAAAAGAAAAACAAACCCCCAACCTATCTAGATATTCAGTAAGCCAAGAGACTAAAGAATAGCAGGAGTTCTAGTCCCGCAGACTTATCTCTCTGCTTCTGATCTCCGACTGTGGCTAAGAGGCGCTCATCTGAAATGATGAAGCGTGAGGGACAGTTTCAAGCCTCACCTACATTCCTCTTACCCTGGGCCAGCTGTGGGTGTCATGATGCAATTTTAAGTTGCGTGACAGCTGCTTGTAGCTCACAGGTCAAAGCCAGAGTACAAGGCAGCCTTGCCTATCTACCTGTTTTGCATACCCTAACATATGCAAGAGCCACTGTGCCATATTTACATCCATCAATAACCCTCCATCCCTGGGATGACCCTCTTTGGGTAGCGTAATCACTTTGGAACCACGTTTCACAGACAAAACAGCACAAAATGTCCTCAATGGAGAAAGCCTTTAGTCAACCACCATTTACACTTTCACATGGGCAACTCAGAAAAAATAGAAGAAGAAAAAATACATTTGTTAAAAACAATAACAGAAGATAATGGAAAAAGCTCAGAATCCAAGTAATTGTTCTCAGAAGCTACTCCTGACGCTGTAGCAATGAACTGTCTCCTGGAAGCACAATCAGTTTAATTCAACCGTGCAAGGAAAGTATGACTGGGAGTGTGCAGGCAAGGCCTGTGCAGCTCAGAGCGAAAATGACTCCATTCTTGCCAGTCACACTGGATGAATAAAGACAATAGGGAAGGAGAGGGCCAAGCCAGGAGGGCCACAATTATACAATATCAAGTCCCAGGCCTTGCAAAAATGTAACCTTAGTGATACAGAATAAGGAGCAGAGCAATTATGTAAGTTTTCTGTGACCCTGGAGAACGGTTTCTTTTTCTTTGATCTCTCTGCAGATGCATGCCATTCCCAGCCTCATAAAACAAAGATTTACGATGAGGTTCACCCTAGTGCAGCTCTCATAACAGATCTTCCTAACCACGTTATGTTGTCGCTTAAACAATGGAGGAAAAACTTCGTAGAGTGGTTAGTTGCTCTCTTTGTTTATCCACCAAAACCAAATAATGTACAACAAATTTATGTAGAAATGATGAAAGCAACACTATTTAGTAAGAGGTTACCTTTACGAAGCCAACACACTGTCTTCCTACTTTATGCTGGTATCAAGAAGGAAGAATTCATAATACAAGCCTATCTTTACCTCCTTCCTGAATGACTTGACCAATGGCCGTTTGATTTTGTTGTTTCAGAAAACATTCTCTCTTACATTCCATTAACTGCTCAAAATCCTGCCACATTTTAATTTGCTTCATATTTGGGCCGTGACTTTCCCGTACAGCTTTCTGCTTCTCTCGTAATTTCTGTTAAAAATACAAAAATGTTTGGCTTTTGGAACGGTTCTACACCACAAAAATTGCTTACGTAGGCAGCTTGGAATGACAAAGATTTTTTATATGCTACTGAAATATTATTTTGTTCAAGTTGATAACACTCCTAGCAAGTGATAAATGCATTAACACCTGGGACTCAGATATCTGCTTTGTACGGATTGACAATTATTTCAATGTTTTAAAACTGTCTAAGTAATAGTCTTATCTATTTGAGAAGTTATGCTAAAATTCTGAGTTCATTTCCATACAGAGCTCTTGCAGAATCAAGTTGCAAGCTGCAATGGATTCATATCACGATATTATAAACATGAAATTAATGTTTTACAATGAAACCTGCTACTGATTATTAATAGGGGCAGCCCAAATCTCTAGAAATCGCTCACAGATTCACTCATAAAAAGGAAATGAATAAAAGACAGACGTTTAGTGTGAATTGGTAAGCCTAACCTTGTCCATGCTGATCTGAGCTTCATACAAGATTAAAAATGGACAACTGCTTTTGTTTAACACTGCTGCGCTGATGATCCCCTGGCCTTTAATAACAGCGATAAGGCTGACAGGCTCAAAATTTATTGTCTTCAACAGGTTGCTTTATATACAACATAAAATTTGAGCTGGCACAGTTTGTTATGCCCAAGTTTCAGTTTCTTATCCAAATGGTTTTCAGGGAATGTGCTGTCACATTAAGCTGTTTGACTATCTTTTACAGGCAGCTCATGCTATACTCCGCAGGAAATCAAGCCCTGAAGAGCGAGCATGATCTCTTTTCAGGGTATTAGTTACCAATGCCAGCAGTGATGGAATTTTCTTTGTAGGCTGCAATATGCTTTTTATAAAAGACTGACCACAGCCTTTGGTAATAAGCCCCACAAAAATATGAATGATACAATGTTTTTACAAGGTAAAAACCTCATTCTTACCTTCCCAAGGTTTTCTTGTTCGAGGATCATTCGTGTATACTGTTCTCTAAAGGAAATACAAAATAATTTTATTACGATTTTATTTGGTTCTATGTAATAGGACAGAATAATGATGCAAGCATGGAAAATTATGAAAGTATTGGGAGGTGCATAAATGACAAAAGAGGAAGCATGAAGAAACCTTTTTGTCATTGGACAACATATCCCGTGACATCAAGGATCAGATCTGTCTGATTCTCTCAGTTGCGCAGTTGGGAAAAGTGATGTTGGATAAGTTCTCTTACATTTTGGAAGCAGGCATGATGACTGCTCCTTCCAGCTTGAAGACAACAGCAAGACCATTTAAGATAAGACATACTTGGTCCCTTTTTAATAATGCATTTAGCCTGGTGATATTCTGAGGTTAGCCAGTGGCCTCATTTGTACAAGCGTCAAGAGTTTACAAATCCACAGCCCTTAACTGCTGTGAATGTAGCGTTAGAATGAGTGGGAAAATACAGGAATGAAGGGGAATAGTATTTCACCCCAGGTTTGACAAATCCAATGGCTGCATGGAACCGCTGTGCGTTCCTCACTTTCAGAAAACAGCCGTCACATTTAGGTGCCTAAATATAGGCTTAGAAGCATAACTGTTGACATTCATTATTAAAAATCTTGGCTGTACACCTTTGTCTGTAACAAGTGGCTGGATCACTTTCTGACACATGCAAACTCGATACATGAAACCTGACAATATAATATGCAAAGCATAACAGCAGGATTCAGATACATCACTATGTACTTATTTTAAATTTTTTTGAAATGTGACAATAAAAAAAAAACTTTTCACTGATTCACTTGAAAAAAAAAAATCAATTATTATATTTCATGTGTAACAGGTACACTTAAAGGTTGAGAGTTTGCTAGCAGAATACAAAATAAGCCAGCTCATCTAAAGAGCTTTTCCAAATTGCTCCGGGTAGAAGAACATTGCATAAAGAAATCCTAATTTCCGGAAAGAAATACCAGCCTTCATGATACCAGAGTGTGAAGGTTTGCTAGAGCATGGTGAGCAGCCATGTAGAACCAAGGCATTGTGTTTCTTATATTCCTTCCATTTCTACTAAGTACTCCAGACTTTCGACTGGAGCGCTTGGGGCCCCTGGCCACCTGGTCCTGCCTGCCATACTCCCCGCAGAATGGACGTGCAAGGAATGAAGCTGGATCGTTTTATGATCCCTCAACTCTTGGACAGCTCTAGGCAGAACAAAGGAGAGCTGTCTTGAGGCTGCTCCAAGCGCTGTGCTGCACAGCTGATCCCTAGCAATCCTCACCAAATCAAAGAGATGGAAAGCCACACTGAATCTTCTTATTTCCACTGGCACACAGCATATGTTCACACACATTTGGCCTCAAGAACATAATTTTTTCTTTTTTTTAAGTAGAGCTTTCAAAGTAGTCATCAGAAGGTTAGATATCTTTCCTAGTAAGTTCTTCTTTACTATTTATAATGATGACTGGAAAGAATGCAACTTAATAACTTCATTAAAAAACCCACAACTTTCTATTTTTAGAGAAGAAAACTAACTTTTTACATTCCTAAGAAGTGACTCCACGGAACAGAGAGTTTATATTCAATAAAGAGGGTCGGAATTAAGACATTTTTTGTTCAATATGTTGTTAGGAAAGTGCTGTTCTATTTATAGTTCATTTTTACTCCGTTTACATTCCAGTGCCTGCTGAAAAATACATTCACATTCTAAAAGGATGTCTAGAAAAAAAATTTATTGTCTCATTTTTTATTTTGCAAAGATCTCTATATTGTACTTTGTTGTAATTCATTTAAATGCGACGGGTCTGTGACCTTTTACAGAGGGTCAAAAACGTGTATGGTCACTGCGAGATGGATAATTTCCCTAGCTTCTGTGCCCACAGTTAGCAAGTGAAACAGGGACAGCGGAGAGAGTGGTAATGCTCTGTTCACATTCTCCTCACCATACCTGGAATTACATAGTTGGACTCACGCTTAATTCCAGCATTTGGCTTTGATGGCTTGTCTGTGTGAATACTCACACTGTGGATGTTCATTTCACAAGTATTTCAGCTGGAGCATTTTTTGCTTAGCATCTGTGAATAAACTCAGACCCTCCCCTTCCCCGCGAGGCCATAAAAGGACAGTGCCTGCTGTTTGACCCGCATTTCCTCTCAGCTGCTCGGCTGAACTGTCTTGCCTTTCATACTAATGAATATTCACATCATCACTAAGATTTTTCTCACAGCCACTTCTCTTTTCAGCCTTCTGCTTAATTTTGCTGTTTCATCGTCTTTCATTAGACAAATCTTTTATTTCCTACAGCCTTCTATTATTTTGTGAGATGGAATAAGAGGCTGCTTAGCCTCCACTCACATCCTATCTCCTCGTCCTTTTCTTCTCCCACCCTAACGTCAGTAGTTTTGATTATTTTCTTACTCTTATTTTTCCTACATTGTTTGCTACACAGTGTTTAAACATTTTCATGCCTTAGATCCTTGCAGGAGGTCTCTGTGATGGATATTAATCTAGCCCTTCATTTCCTAGTGACCTCTGCCTCACGTTCTAGAACCGCAGGAGATGCGGCTCCACTGATACCAGTGCAATGTGCATCAGGACAACTTCTAGTTCATGAAGGATCTGATAGAGGAAGAAGACCTCATCTCTCAGTGTCTCCTGAGGGAATCCCTGCAGGGAGTTTTCTCACTCAGTCTGACACAGCGCTATCCCTGTCAATGGCCCCATTCCAGAGCCCATAAAATCTTAGTGGTCAACTACTGCCTTTTTTCACTCCACAATGAGTGAAGAAATTGCCTCTGGTGATACTGAATGACTAACAGTGCTTCCCTCATTGCCACCACTATAACAGAAAGGTCCAGAAGTTATTCTGAAAGGTAAAAAAGTCCTAAGAGGAGAGATATCTTGGGAAATTTATTCTTCCATCTCCTTTGAGAAGTGACAGACAACTACTGTTTCTCTTTTCCTGTTGTGATGTCAGCATGTTGGGGGGTCTGAAGCTTTCAAATGGAATGTAGAATGAGTATTCATTATCTAATTAAGCAGTTCTATCTTTGCTTTGCCACTCAGCCATGTTTTTAAATTGTTTTGTGAATGGGACATGTGAGTGAAGCATTTTGACACATTGTACAGAAGACTGTACATGACCCACGGCTCTGACATGACAGATTACACAGATCTTGAGCAACAATCTGTCCTGTCTCTGAAATACAAATGCAGAAATCTAAGAAAAGGCCTCACATCAAGGAACTATAGTGCTGTGGCTTTTTAAAGCCTAAGCAATAAAGCAAACTGTAGGAATGCTGATTGATGCAGACTGTGAGATGGAGAGGTACAAGGCAGAGCTGATGCCCCCTCTGCTCTGGACTAAAAATTATATACTCTGTGGAGATTGCTTTGTACAGTAATGGCTACACCTTTAAGGAGACCCAATCCTAGTTTCAAAACATCAGAGTGCTTTTCACTCATTCCATTCATTAAAAAAATTGAACAAAAAGACCATTGATCAAACCCAGCAAACATGGATTTTGAAACTACTGTTTTGATAAATATTTTCATGACTGAGAAATACTACGGTGTGAAAGCCAAAGGCCACTTTGTAAAACTAGTGACAAGAATTTAAGTTTGTTTATTTTGTTGACAGCTAGGATCTAAGAAATTTTTGGGGTGTCAAAGATAAAACTAGCTGGAAAACGGAAGTTCTATTTCATGCAAAATTCTGGAATTTTGAAAAAGTAATTATGAAGAATGAAACACGATAAAATTTTGACACTTTTACCAAATGAAAGTTATAAATGTTTTGCTTTGGATTTTCCTGATGTTTAATTTTGATGGGGCTGAACCAGCTTGTTGACTTTATTGCCTGAATTTTATTTCAACTTTTATATGGTATTAAAAGATTGAACATATACAAAATTTTAAACTGGATACTTTTACAAAAATATTTAGTATGCAGTAAAGTGCAAAAAAATCTATATGACATGGTAATGTTTAGACTTCTTAGCACAGATAATGAATCCAAAATATCTCATTCTCAGAAAACATTTCAATCTTTGGCAGGACTGCATCATTTAAAATGGAAAACTACACAAAAAAAATCCATCAGCAAAATTCATAACCTTTTCTGCTTCTCTCCCTACCAAAGGCAAGGGGTCCTGAAAAAACTCACAGGATGAAGCAGCTGTCTTTATATTGGAGTAAATTAAATTGAGTGTAAAGATGAAGGTTCGTGTGATGGTGCAGAACCGTACTCATTCTACCTCCAGTAAGAACTGCAAGTAGGAGCAACACAAAATCCGTTTAGGATGAGTATATGCAGTCCTCCGTTCCAGTACCAGTGATGGTGACAGCTATTATACCTGAGAGAAGAGTAGAAGATTTGCAAGAAATGGCCAGAATCTGAGGGCAGCATATGGTTGCTCTCTGAGAGGTGGTAGACCTTCTACTCCTTCATGCTGGAGTCTCAGGGGGAAACCTGGCAGAAGCATTACGTCTGGTAGAGCCACACTTCCTGCAGGACCTAGCTGAAGCACAGCTTCTCTGAGCTTGTGCCAACAGGGGCTGCAAGTTAAAACTGCTATCTGGGGCCTATAATCTCCAGCAGGAAGGGAAAATCTTTTGGTATGTCTGAGAGAACTCGTAGGTTTACAGCAGTATATACTGGAATTCAAGATGCTTATTTTTAGATTATTATAGTGTTTCTAAATTTGTCAGGTGAACTCCTCCAGTTCAAATGCCAGTGAGAAAATTCCTAACTTCAACCTCAGTTTATGAATATCCTCAAGTTGACACAAAGGAAACATGTTAAAATACTTACCGAATTGCCTTTCGTCTCTCCTGTGGGTCTGGGGAGACGTATGCCTTCATTTCCTCTTTAGCACGCTGCAGCTGTATTTCCAGATTCTATAAAGAAATCCATAATTTGAAAAAAAACCAACATATATTACAATTCCTATTTCATTTCACAATGAACAATTTGGTCCCTCTTGTGATCTTACCCTTTTCATGCAGTTAATATAATGGTAGTTGCTTTCTTCCTGAACACACTCCTCAAGAAGTCCTTTCACTTCCTGTAGCACAAGAATAAGATTTCAAAGGACATCGTAACTGCAAGTCCACAAGAGATGCCCTGTGTTGCTAGATAAACCATGAGAGTCCGTAATAGAAACAGGCACAATACTGAATTGATAATTTCTTAAATGTTTATAAAAGAGACTTCTGTAAAGCCCAAATTATAAAGTGAAAGACAACTGATTTTTTTAGATTTGCAGTTTCAGTCACAGTTAGAGATGCTAAATGATTGTTAATAGGTGTTTACTAATATGACTGACTTCTAACAGACACTTCAGAAGTGCTGCCAAGACTCTTGGTCCTAAGCACATCTTAAGTGCTAAATACAGTTGTGAATAAGCATTTCCTGGAACACATCTGCAAAATGTATGTTAGAAGCTACAGACATGTTAATAGTATGTTAATTAGCAATCAATAATTATGTTGAGGAGTACGGAGATAGTGGGTTAGTCCCATCTCTGAATGGTCCATACCAAAAAAAACTAATAATCCAAATGGAATTCATGCACCTCAGGTCACACAGCAGTTGTCAACTCCAAAGCTCTGTCACCATGTGATTTTCAGACTATCAGCCGGAAAACTGAGTTCTACTGTTCAACTGCAAGAGTTTGCTGGCAGTCATGTCCAGCTTAATCAGTGGACGTGATTGTCATCATGTGGTAGAAAATGACTAAGATTTGTCTGCCAAGAAAAAAAGCCTGGATTGCTATTTTAAAATAGTTCTTATAGAAGGTCTACTTCATAGTAGGTTCATCTGTGGATTCTTTTATTTTGCTTGGATTAAGCCATACAAAGGTGCTTTAAGTGCAGGAAAAGAATTATCTCTATATCCACCCACACTTTAAACGTATGCCTTTTTTATTTTGAAATATATTGCTTATGTGGGCAAGCCCTTGAAAAATCAAGTCCAGACAAAATTCGCAGGAGGTCACCTAGTGAGATAAAGCAGATTCATATAAACATATTAATATTAGTGTGTCTGTCCCCACCTCAAAGGATTGCAGTGGTTCCTAAAAGTGCTATAGTTCAAGCAATGCATGAACTACATACACACAAGCTCTTAGATATACCTATAAGGTTGTATTTTTAAAAAACTGTTGTATGCAAGGATGCAAGACAGTCACATTTAATGAAGTATCTTTGCCATCAATTTCAGTACATTAATTGTCCATCGGATTGGTTGCTAATTTAATGAATCTGCTAAATCCATATAAAGATTTGTCTTGATAAATTAATCCTTATGTTATGATCAAATTCTTTCCTAACAGATACTATCTAGTCAGCAGGATTTCTGGCAGATGCATCTTCTTTTACAATATCCTTGCTAATCAAAGCTGGACATCGGTGGATGGACTGATGTACCACTGAGCTCACTTGTTGCTATTCAGAACAGATGTGTGTGACTGTAGCTCGTCCACAGCAGCTTCAGGCATGATTTGCATAGTTGTGGATCACCATTGACTCATTTCCACCTGAAGAGGATTTGTATGTTCCATATCCAGAGGGAAAGCAGGGAAAATATTGCACCATAGTGAATGTAACATGTTGCACAGCATTTATTAATCTGCAGGAACAAGCCACCATCTTACCTGTTCCAGTGTGGAGCGATTACTCTCTAACCCTGCTGCACAACTGTCGTATTGGATTTTTTTTTCATCACATTCTTGAGTTAATTCCTTATGTGAAAAGGGCAAAAGGGTACATAAATGAAATCTTCAATTGACTGACATGTGACATTCAGGCAGACTGTTCTTGTCTGTCTCACACATCAACCTCAGCTATTGGCACACTCACAGGCACTTACATAAACCTAGTAGGCACATGGGTATTATTACACACAGGGAAGCCACTAGCCTCCACTCGCATACTGGAGGATCAGCTGTATACACCACAACATAGCATGCAAATTTCCTCTTTACAGCCACATCCATAGCCTTAATGCGGTAGGTTAATAGGGCAGTGTTTGCAAGAAGAAAGGAAAAATAATTATAAAAATAGATTAAGAAAGGATTAGTATACTTGCTACCTATGAAAAGCCAGCTTTCTAGTTGTGCACAACAAATGCCTTAGATGGATTTCATTTGCTGACACTTTTAATGGAACCATTAAAAGTAAGCTTTCTGGAAATTTGGTTGATAGATAAATGGACAGCTCTATTTACTTCTATGGCAATGAGCCAATTTATAGCAGCTGTGGACCTGAATGACATTTTTTTTCTGCTCTCTATACAATTCTGAAAACAAATGGATAAATCTGTCGTTCCTACAGACTAATATGGGACTTAGATCAATGTATTCAACTACTTGGATGACATTTTATTTGCAATCTATTTAAAAAAGGAGAGCGTTAGTTGAGATCATGAGGGCTGAGATGCAGCAAAAGCTTTGAAACCAATTTGAAAACTAACTTTCCTATGGTTTTGAACCATGATCTTTTAAATTTTCCCCGGTGTAGTAATTTTTTTTTAATTACTATAAAGGATAAAATTTTCAGCCTGATTCTGTGCCTGCACTGTCAGCTTTTTTGAGTTCCAGTCTTTAACATGTTGCCTGTTGCAAATCACTGTTGACCCATTCTGCTACTTCCAGCTTTCCTTCAGAGTTGGTTATTTCCTTGTACAGCACTACAGAGATCTGTAAATTAGACTCGTTTGTGATTCGGACTTTATTTACACAGAACGAGAGAAGGGTTTCTACTAACTTGGCACTTTTGACGCAACTGTCTCAGTTCTTTGATAACAGGAGCTAGGCTTGCCTTCTTTTCTGCCACCATAGTATTCAGTTTTTTTACCTGATGGAGGGACAAAATAATATACATTAACAATATGACACTAATAGTACACTTATATAATTAGGAATGTGAAAATGAAGAGAAGAAAAGCAAAATATGGAGAGAAAAAATGTGCGATGAAGACTGAACTATATATAACATAAGTTCAGGCCTAATTAACAAAGGGAAAGAGCCCATCTTGCAGTGGGGTCATTACCACAAATGAGACAAATTCTGCTCCCATTGTTTCAACTGAGAACATCACGGAGAAGTCCAGAAGACAGCCTATGTGCCAGACCCCTAAAGAGCTTAAGGAGTAGGGGAAAATGAAGGAGTTGCACAGAGGTGGACTGAGAGAAAGGAAGAAATCCTTAAGAAAACAAACAAACGAAAAAACCTACCTGCATAGGTTAAATAAAGTTTGAAAATGCTAAAAGAGTCACTTTAAAATATTTATACTGAAAATTCAAATTCGATCCAGCTTTCTATTTGAGAGTAATTCTGTTTTAATTATACCACTTCATTTTAAAAGTGCCTTAATGATTTCAAAGAATGCTATTTTGCTTTTTGCTCTTAGAAGATTTTCAAATTAGAAATTCAAGTTCTGTCTTGCCTCTATGGCTACGTGGGAAGTTCAATTAA
>WAAD01004571.1:2077-20410 GCA_013389945.1 Fregata magnificens
TTTGGTAAAGAGCTATATCATACTTCTTTCTCTTCTCTCTCCCGACAAGGATGGGAAATCTGCACATTCCTCCTCCCTGTGCTGGCAGTTTGCTGAGTCAGAGGAAATTATTAATAGAGTCTACTATGGTTTACTATTCATATTACAAAGTACTAGACATAATAGCCACAGTGGACAGTCAAACACAGAACAATAAGATTTTCCATGTCCTCGGAAGTTCATTGTTCAGCTACAAAGTAAAAGCCAATAGACTCCTGCAAAGGACAACATAAAGACTGTAATACTAGGTCAATCACAGTAAGCACCAGTATTAGCACCTCAGTTGCCTCTCTGCCTTTTTTTTTTTGGGGGGGGGGGGTAGGTAGTAGAGCAAAATAAAATTTTCATAATTAATTTGCAGGATACAGATAAATCTTTTCAAGTGTTTCATAACACCTTCTCCTAGATGGAAGAGCCAGCATGGGAATAGGGCTAACATGCTTACTAAAAAATTTAACAAATGGGTGATGAAGTCCCATATCTCTAGTTGGCTGCTGAATAGTAAATAAAAGAGGAGAGGAAGAACTTTAAAGGTTTTCACTTCAACCACCAGATTTTTTTTTAATCACTATTATTATTGTAATGGAAAAGGATGCAGTGCTGACAAGAGACTAGGTGATGTGGTCACACCAGAGGTGTGAGAAAATGATCTTTGTAGTGGTAGTCTGAGTGGATATAAGAAAAGAGAAATTGCATTCACTGAGGTCAGAGAAAACATTACAGAAATCAGATATGACTTAATTAGAATCTGTAAAAGAAGTTTACTTACATGGATTTGATACAGAAAGAATATGCTCTGTTTAAGATGTCACATGAAAAGGGATATGCTATTTGCAGGCCTGGATGATAGGTAAAAAAGTTTTGTTGTCTACAGTGACTGAGGAAGGAAGTAACAGGAGTACAGGGTATAAAGACTTCTGTTTTAGAGGTGTGTTGCTGGGATATTTCTGTTTTAGGAATATTGAGAGAACATCTAAAATCTTGAACAGAAGACAAGGTCTGGAATAGAGGTGCAAGTATAAATTGTCTAGAGAGTGCAACTGAATTTGTGTTTGAGATTACTGAGACAAAGGGTATGGAGAGGAATAAGACAGAACAATGGACAGAGCCATACAGACTTCTACAGGAAAAGAAAGAGACTCCTTGGGAAGGTATCTTGAAAAAATATTTAGGGCCATGGAAACGGATACAGCCATGAAAGACTGACAGGAGAGGGCACAATTTCAAGAAGAAAATCATGCTGGCAGTGTCAAAGACCATTGAGAACAGAGTAATGGTTCTAATCTTTGACCATCAGAATGAAAAGTCTCAAAACAGAAAGCAGCTCTACAGCAGTGTCATATGAAGACTGCAGTTTGGTCTAACAGCTCAAAGAAGAGAGAGGAATAGAGCTTGGGGTGGGCTGGGGGGAGGGAGATTTCTATATCCTTAAATTTTATATACATATCATATCTTCTTCAGTATTAACAATGTGCTGCTGCAAATACTGTGCTATGCACAAAAGTATCAAAAGGAATGAAAACAATCCACTTGAGTAAATACAGAGTCATGCATTCATTTTAAGAAGTTAGTGCGATCTGTACTTAACATATTGCATTTCTCGGTACTGCATCCATTTTTCAGGTCACCTTGATGTCTTAAAGCTGTATTTGGAGTTGAAATAAGAAGCAAAATGACCTGTAAAAAGGGTTTTCACTCACTAGGTTAATGACAACGGAACTTCTATGTTACTGATTCTTCATTTTAGGGGCAAAACCCACAAATCAATTCAAACTTTTAACAGTAAAACCATGCATGAGCTCCTATACATCTCTCTCTCTCTACTGAATCAAAACCCCATGTGCTCATTCCAATAAATGCATATTTAAATGTATATTAATATTATGTAAAAGCATATGGTAAAATATGGCAAATATGGTAAAAGCATAAATATATATACTTATGAGGCATAGAGAATGTATGTTATATACTACCAAGTATCCTCATCACACCAATCAGAATATAATTATGATACAAAAAGTAAACTGATGTGATAAAGTGGTTTGGCAGATGAAAATAGGTACTTTCATTTGCAATGCTATTTTTAATCTAAGTTTTCCATGCATAGTTCCCTTTTTGGTTAGCAGTTGAGTGCTTTATGTTAAGCATTATGTCTTAATTTGGAATTTTTCTTTTTTTCCCTCTTTTTTAGGATTTAGACCAGACTCTAAAAAGATTATCTCTGGAGAAGGGTAGTGGAAACACTGCAGTTCAGGGGAACACAGACGATGCTTCTGCACAAGCTGGATAAGATCATGAAGAAACTTCACCTAGAGTAAGTGACATCATTAATGTTCCAAGTGCTTTGTGAATAATTGTGCAACTACTACCATGCACATTGTTTAATAACATCATTGTATAGGGCTACTCCAGTGTGACATAACGGGGTTCTCAGAATCCCAGTTTGGAAAGCCACTGCTGTGCCTGCTGTGCTGCTGACGTACTGGAGGTACAGCAGTACACAGAGGTACAGGGACACCTGTGTGCTTTCAGAGCTTGCTGCTGTGCTTAGCTGAGTAAGGGTAGGATTCTTCCCAGCCCCAAGTGAGGCTGAGCAAAGACAAGTGGTCTGCAAAATCTGGTTTAGTGTATAGGTGTTGCCTTGCCTGGCTAGAAGAAGTGACTGAGCAATGACAAGATCTAATTGCAGTCACCATTTCAGCATTTGCAGATGTGTTTGAATATGTCTGAGGTGACTTGCCCCAACACTATGTGGCTGAGATAGAAATTCTCACTAAGGACCAGACAACTTTTCCAACTTGTTTTGTAGCTCTGCTGAACTCTTCAGCTCTACAGGGAATAAAAGCTTTTTCTTTTTTTTTCCTGTCGCTAGTCTGGCAAATGGATAGAACAGTCCTCAAACAACTGGTGAAACTGGACTACAAAGGTGTTATATAGGACATCTACATGTACATCAAAATATTGTTACTTCTCTTATCACACACTACAGGCAACTTGAGAAGTTAATTCTGAACTTCCTATAACGAAAATAGCTGAAATTATTGCAACAGGAAGTAACAAAAGGAAAAGTTCTCTGTATTTCAGTGTGTCTGGTTTTTCTATCTGCAAATTTTGTAGTGCTGGTCTCCCTTATGTTCTTCTACAACTGCTGCTCCAGTCATGCAAATAAGAGTTTTTAAACAACAGAAATAAGAAACTGAAGTCTTCTAAAAATTTTAGAGGAGGTGTTTTTTTTAGACTTCAAACAATTTCTAGTGCTGTTTCTAAAACTGAAATTCATTTAAAGTTAATATTCTATTTAATTATTTTGCTTTAAGATATGCAGTCTTTTATAACACGCTCAGTAAATTATCTCTTCAGTTATTAAAAGTCTGTGAAATAAAGTTACAGCTAATATGGCACGTTTCCTAGAAGCTGTACCCAAGATATTAATGCCTCCTACTGAAGTAATTTAAATAGGCCTCTGAGGTCAATCACTTCTAAGTGATCTCGCTGTAATAACTTGGTTCCATAGCATTCTAAACACATTCTTTCCGCTTATTGAGATGCATTTCTTGCACAACAGGATTATACAATCTGCCATTTATACTTCACTGTACATTACTATATTACTACATTATTTTATTATAATGTCCTTGAGATCTACAGTTAGAGATCAGTTAATTTTCTCAAGTCCTTTACACAGTAGGGCTTAAAAGTACTGCAAAACTGCAAAAGGTGGCAGTGAGCTGATGTACCACTGCACCATACTGCAGCAATTTTCTAAGTCTAACCCACAGAACCATGTATGCACTCTGAATGAATAAGTAGCATTCCAACACAAGCATTTACAGAAATACTGCCAGGTTTCCTAGCAAATCTGACCTGATGAACAACCCCACAGATTTCAGTCAAATAGAGCTTTAGCAATTATGTATTTTAAAGGTCAAGGAGGGAAGAACTTCCTTTTTGGAATAAGAAGGGCCTGTGCTGTACTCTACTGTGTTGGCAGAAAAGAACTGTTCATCCTCATGTTGAGGCATGAAGTTGTAAAGGAATCACCAAAACAGAGGACCAATGCTCGGGCAAATAGAGGCTACTATGCCAAGATGTTGCACAAAGGACATATTCTCCAAAAAGACTCAAAAGAACTGTGCCTAGTGGATAGTAAGGATAATGAGTATGTGGGACTTTTTTCTTAAAAAAAAAAAAACAATCTTCAGAGCTTTCTACAGCAGTCCTGAGTAACCTAGAACTCGTACAACAAATATATAACTCAAGTTGATTATGAGTAATAAATTATGGGTTTATTATCGTGAGTAATTTGGGGAGCAGAGGGTTTCAGGGAGAGATAACTTGTTGCTTAGTTATTCTACAGAAAGAGCAAACATTTTATTTCTGATCAGTTACTCCATTGGAGTTGAGACATGGATCCAAACAAAAAGTATACTTCTAAGACCTTATGAATTACAGGAGTCCTGAGTTGGTCCCTGGAATATTCTCATACCCTTCCCAAATAAATAAACTTATTTGTTTTCCTATTTCAATTAATCTTAAAGTGTTTAAATGTTTTCATGAGATCTTGCCTGTCTTAGGGCAGTATGTGGACTTTACTCAAAAGAATTATCAAGAAAACTAAATTCCTGGAGGAATTATGCTTGGCACTACATAAATTACGTTGATCACGTAAGGAGCTAAATGCCTTAAGTACTGTCATGTTATCTTCAAGGGAAGTATTTAATAATGTCTGCAATAAGCAGAGATATGTACTCTTTCTTACAAAATAAACAGGCTCTACTCTACTTGCATTTGGGCGGGGGGAAATGCACATAATGCAATGTGAAGACAGCCTTTATCCTGCTGTCCATTTACAGAAATTTAAATGATGCTTCCTCTGTAGTCCAAAGCTAGATTATAAATTGCACATAAATTATTTTTCCTTACAATGCTTTGTATTTTCGGCAGCGGCTAAAACCTCCCCTAGTATAATTCTGTATGAACAACTAAAATCACATGTTAGTAAATTACTTGTCCATGTACATATAAAATAAAATCTGAATTCTTCAATAGGTTTATGTAAAAATATACGTTTGACAGTGCTGATTTATTAATTTTTACTTGACATATGAGATGTTTTATGTCAGCTTAAATTCAGAAGATTTTTTTTTCTTAAAGAAAGAGCGCAGCTCTTGTAATTATAACCTTAAACCTTTGTTCAGTTCCTGTATGTAAAACCAGACAGACTTCATTCAGTTACTCATATCTGGGACATGAACAGACTTCTTCCTGCTTCTGCCAGCAATTTAACATCAACTCATTTCTTTGATTTCTGAAGAAACTGTTTGGAGAAACTCAGAATACCAGACTGGCTTAATTTATATGCTAATATATGATGATTTCATTGAAGTATTGCACTCTGAGGTCCCAGATGCTAAATAAAAGAGAACATCAAAATCTTCGTTGTGCAAAATTGAAGTATTGTCTTTTTTTTGTTGTTGTTGTTTCAAAAAAAGAATAAAAAGTTTCAGATAAGTGAAAATGAGGATAATAGTTACCCATTTTGCAACAGTGCTGGGGTGATTAATTAACCAATATCTGTACAGTGCTGTGAAGATGAAGAACCCCTAGTCTTATCATTACCATATGCTTTCATCCATTTTGTTAGCTGCAGCATGGAGAACAAAATCAGTAGACTGTACAGTATCTAAGCACTTAGGACTTCAGCAAATAAAACATTTAAAATCTGAAAAGTGAAATAAGGCACCTACAAAAAAAAGCTACAGATATACGACACAATTCCTAGAAAGAGTTTATCCTTATTCCACCATTGGCATATTTACTCCTGGGTGATGAGGACTAATTTTCTCCAAGTTAATAGTGAAATTACTGGACTTAATTTGAATTTACAGTGAATGAGTATATGGCTCATTCATTAAGTTCCCAGTTGTTTTCTTCATTTAAATGCAGTTTTTTTGAGATACGTTTCAGCAGGGACTCAGTCACAAAAAAATGCATTGCCAAGCAAGGCGCACATAGGAACAAAGGAAACAAAAATGAACTTCTAATATTCTGACACTGACTGTGTCTACTAGATTACATGCTGGTAATGATAACCTGTATTTTACCTATTGTTAGGAAAAGCAATTTACAATTTGACTTACATCTATTCTAGGTAGTAAATTAATGTAACTTTTAACTGTACACAAATCCTGATCAAGCTCTTAATTTCTCTGATTACTATGCTTGGATATTTGTTACACTGCTGGAGAACACATCTAGTAGAAAATTGCACTTCCTTGTTAAACTGCTATTTCCCAATACACAAATAATTTAGACAATATCTGGATACTGTCAGGAATGTCCTGCTTTTATAATAATAATATAACTATTATATTCTCTTAACTAGGAAGACTCTTAAAAATACCAACAGCATAAAAACGTTTGAGGGAGTATGTATTTTACCGTAATCTCTTTTCTTACTTGAACATTTCTAATTTTATAATCACAAAACTTAATTTCAAAGTGACATAGTTGGAACATTAAGTATACTTCAAACTCTTTAGGGATCACATTTTGCTAGCTAGTAACACTTACTACAGTTTACAACCTGCTTTATTCTCACTTTTAAAATGCCTTAGTATTTTTCTTACAAAATCATGGACTCCACTTCCCTGTAGTTAGCACAGCAGTGTGGTACAAGAGCCTTGTCTGTACCTGAGACCTCATGATTCACTTTTCCTAGGGCACTTTGTACAATTTTATCATCAGTTTTATAACAGAGTTGCTGAAAAACATACACACACAAAATTACACATAAAAGGATACTTAAAGTCAGCATATAATTGAACTTAAATGAAATTTTAAGATAAATGAATGTCTGCTTCTTATTTTCCAGAAATCAATTATTTCATAAATGATGCTGGGGGTATGGATTTGAAGTTTAGTTCAAGAGAAAGGGATGGATGTGAAGTAACACAGAGGGACCTTAGAAATAAACCGAAATAAGAAATAAACCTTCCTATACATCATGCATGTGTCAGTAAGTAAATGATGCCTATGTACATTATGCAGAAGAAGAGATATTAAACTGTAAAATCTCAAATACATGTAATTCTCTTCTATCAGTTCTAAGTAGCTCTGAATATATCATCAGTTGTTTTGTAGCCTATTCAGATTATGATGAGATGTTTCTCAAAATCCCTTCCAAAATGTTCCTATTTGCCTCTAATCCATATTACTGTAGTCACTGCAGATTTTAAACAGCTAGGCAAAGATAATTCACTTTTATCAGTTCAATTTCAAACCATAATAACAAGAGCTATCTATTCTTATTTATTTTCATTTTCCTATTCTGCTCCAACTGCAGCTCAAAAACACCATCGTAAAGTGTGAAGCAGCAGCCTGGGGAACAAACATTTCATAGGTCTGCACAAAAGGACTAGAGCACTTTATTAAAAATAAATGTTAGTGCTTCGGTAATGAAAAAGCCCAATTCTGCAAAACCATAATTGTATGAATAGTGTCACCTTTCCTATAAAAGCAATAAAACTGAAGGCTCTAAAATTGCTCGAGGGGCTGAGAATTAGCTACCTAACTAGGGCCTAAACTATCAAACCCAGTGTTTTCTATTCTTGAATTGTTAGTTGCCATCTTGAGAAAGATTTTCTTTCCATCCAGAAACACAATTATGGCAAGTAGTTGGAAGAAAATAAAACAGCTGTTGCTCTGCATAGAAAATCACTGCATGTCACTAGTTACAGACAATAAATGAAACACTGGCAAAAATCCACTACGTTATACCCCAAAACTACTCCTGTTTACACTCTATGCAGCATAAAAATAAGTGTTGATGTCTTATCACTGTTGTGCAGGTCTGCAAATCTGCATCAGATTTGATTATACTGCATGACAAATGGGAATGCTGTTTCCAATTCTCAGCCAGCCTGATAGACTACAACTACACTCCTGCAAAACTGCAGCCTTTAGGCAGCATATCTTGTTTGTTCAGGACAAGCCTGATCTAATTGAGGTTTTTTTTCTGTACTTTTTCACCTTTCATTTAAGCTCAAGTGAATTTAAGCCTTTTCCTCAAAATTACCACTGAAATCCTGACATGATGCAAAGGAATTAGCTGAATAATCCAGTAAAGACACTTCTTAGCATGACCGCTATTTTTTACATCTGTACAGAGCGCTGAGGTCTGGGTGAAGTTAAGGAAGCAGGCTTAGAGCAACTGATTAAAGAGAGACAAGAATGGAGCATATGTATAAAGCAGCATATCAGGAAAAAGCAAAAGAGATAGCTATGTATCTTCAAAACATATTTGCAACAGATCAATTAAGGAATGAATGTTTTTTTGTGGAATTAGGAAGCAAGGATGACCAACGAGAAAAGTATAGGACACAAAGATAAATATACTATTAAAAAACAGCAGTACAAAGTACCAATGTGCAAACCAAATAAAAAAATATATTCCAAAACAGGAGCACACACTGCAGGCGCCTAACTCCTATCTAACTATAAGATCAAAGCGTACATTGAGGAAAACTGTAATTAGCAGTGTCTCCTAAATGAAAATACAGTAAATGAAAGCTAGTCAGAAGAATGGGAAGTGAAAGATGGTAGCTCTTGTCCACTTTCAAACATTAAGGATAATCAAAATGTTCCCATTCCAAAGCAATATGAGCTCTTTATTTAAGGTAAAAGGAGATGCAAAAATCATGTGGGAGATTCCACAGCCCTCCTCTTGTCGCTTTGAAAAGAATTAAAGGACTCTTTTCATTTAAATGTAAAGGTGTTTCCATAATAACAATACTCAATGCTGTAGCATTAGCTGGTCTGAATCCACTGATCAACACAGTAAATCCTAACTGGTGGAACAATGACAAAAGAAAAGCCCAATTTGCATAGTGCTTTCTAAATCAACACCCACTATGGCATTTTTTCCCTTCTGAGATTACACGGGGCAGGCCCAGAGCCTCTTCCTTTCCCAAGCACTGCTCACCCTATCCAGGTTTCAGTTTAGTACTCCTAAATCATTGAAATCCTCAATCATTTGATACACTGTTTTTTATCACTATTCTTGATAGCATTTCTCCCACAGGTAGAAGACTCCAAGAATAGTCTTGACTAAAGATGGTGGCAGTGAAACTGGATTACAGGACTGGGTGAAAAGCTGTCAGGTTTTTCTGCCATGATCTCTATTAGATCCACAATGTCTGACAGATAGAGGTTTTTAGAATTAACTACTGGCCCTGCCCATGCCTCACCCTGAAGTTAACAGCCGACCCTAATCAGCGTTGTCCTTAGCACAACTGTACATCTTTGCTGCAGACATCGATTAAGGATGACATGTTTCACATCAGGCTATATATGGCCCTGTGACACTGCACAAGAATTCCTTAGGAAGACTGAAAAGTCTAATATTTTTCTTTTTAAATTATGATTGTTTTAAAATAAAACTGAAAACCTAAAAAGAGTTTTAATGCACAGCAGCCATGTTTTCACAAACATAACTGGAGATATAACTGGGGCAGAGATTTGAAGCCCAGGTGAAGACCCTCAAGAACATATCTTTTCCTTGCGCACACACATAAATAGAAGAGATTCATTTGTTCATTTTATCAATGTGTGCTTAAGAGGCCATATTCTTGTGTTTATGTAGATTTCTATTGATAACTATATATCACAAGATATCACTTGATAACTATATATCAGGTGACTATTGTAATTAATGAATATTTCCTTATGGTATTTTTCTGAAGCTTCTTCCCAGGTGGCAAGACCTAATTATTCTTAGGATGATCATTGGACGCAATTGCTCTAAACAGTCACTGACAGCAATCATGTTTCAGATGTACTCACTGGCTGCAGTTACTGGGCTCTATTATTTCCTCTCCTTTCTCGTGAAGAATAAATTATAAGTTTGTTTTGTTTTAAATCAGAGAGAGTTGAAAACAGCATAATAAGATATGACAGGTTATAGCAAAAGTCAACTCTTGAGAATTCTTTTACTTCCCCATGCCAAACTTGAAAATGCCATAAACTCAAATCTTCTGTGCCAGTCATAAAATTTTAATTAGCTAAACTAAAAATACTGGTACTATTTACCACTGTTCTTATTTGTTTCTTAAACTGCTAGATTTAACACTACTAAAATAGATTGCAGATTGCAAAAAGCCATCACTAGTATACTAATACTCCACTTCAGCATACACGTGAGCATTCTGTTCAGCTTGATTATAATTAATCAGTAATCTGGTCTCTTGTTTCTCACTGCCAAATGATAAATTAACTACTAGCTACATTCATGGATGGAATATTAATTTATACAATGCCCTAGGGGTACTTCTGTATGTAGTACAAGATGCCTCATGAACAGATCTCATTCAAAGCTTTAGTAGAACTCTGAAACAAAACAGAGTAAATCTAGACAGGATCAGCTGCAACTATATTAAACTGGAGATACGTGTATCAGCAATTTTAGTAAGCACCACTGAGATATATAAGAAATTAAATTTAGATATCGCATGGAAGAATGAATTCCTCTTTTAAATGCACAAAATCAAGTACTTTTCCATGCAAAGAGTTAGTATTTTCTGGAGGTTTGTGAAAAACACTTTGACTTTTTCAAGGTCAAATTATGGTCTCTGAGTATAGCACTGTATGTGTAATGGGGAAATTTGCCAGTTCTAGAAGGGAAGTTATTTTTTTTTCACCTAGTTGCTCTGCAGTACCTACTGAAGTTTCCCACTACACACATGAGGACAGCAGGTGGAACCAGAGGTTCCGCCTCTGGCCTTGCCTGTTTCATCATTCCTTATATGCTGCAGGCTTCATCTTGCAGCATCTTTCGGCTTTCTAGTGCATGCAAATGACCTTTGCACAGGTGCAGAAATGATACGCAACTATTTGCCTCTTCCATAGTCGTCTTTCTGGTTTCTCTGCATTTTTCTAGCCTTTGAATGTCAGACAAGACAGGGAAAGTATTATTTTTCAATACAGGGGGAAGGAAGTTCCACGAAATATTAATAATCTTGTGGCACTTGGCAGTAGCAAAATATGCTTAAGATGTATTATATTGCAAAATTACAGCAAAACAGAATACACATTTCTGATTCAGTAACACTGAAAACATAATAAAACTTGAAAGGGGAAATTCTGTCCTCAGTTTTTCATAGTCCAAAGAAAACTGAATACAGCATGGGCTTTTGGTAAGACCATAGCGAGGGGACTGCAGCCTCTCTATAAAATGCTAAACCGCATTTTGGTAGCTGACAGCATCCCAGCCCAGAATGATCAAATCAAGGTATCTGGTCATTTGACTACAAACTGCTTGAGTTTTGAGCCTATCAGCAGTCCAGAATGGCTCTCAGCACAAGAAATACAGCATAGGAAAATGCTTGCCAAGAACAGGATGAAAACCACTGAGAAAGAAACAGGGTTATTTTCAAATTTCTAACATAATATTATTAATTATTATGAAGCTTTCTCTCATAGGAATTTTTAAAATTCCTTCTCATTCTGAAATCAATCACTGCTGCATACAAAAAATAATTTCAAGCTTTAATTATAAAAGAATAGGTAATGTACTTTGAAAGCAGCATAAACATTTAGCTAACTCAGAAATTTCAAGCAAGACTCACATTTTCATTTCACCTTCTGTTCTTGCATTTTAATGTTTTAAGCATCCTGCTTTATGCCGTGCTTTATCGCATGGCAAGTCTCAGAGAGCTCCTGTTCTCTCTGGACCTGACAGTTCTGTCTCCAGTACAATCTGATAGCCGACGTGAAGCCTAGCAACGAATGGGGGCACGGGAAAGCAGCTATGAGCACTGACTGCTAGACCTATGCAACTGAAGAATATTCCTTAGAAGGGAAGTGGCAGAATCTCATCAGTTGACAGCTTACATGTAGACTACTACAGGGAATAAAGTACTTCTATATCAAATTGTATTGTATGGAGCTGCCCCTACAGGAATATGAAGAACTTATTGGCACAGAGTGTAAGACCTCATAAGCTACTGCATCCATTTACGTTCACTTATCTTAGGTATCATGAGGCTTTAATGTAAGACTCGGTCACATCTTTGTTTACAACCTTTGCCAAGGCTTGGGGTGTCATTAGGCACACAGAGCACAAGTTTGGCTTCTTCATTCCAGATGCCAGGTGTTTGGAAGGAAGAAGCATTTGATATGTGCTTGTGAGCTTCAGCTGTTGTCCTTTCGGAAGACTAATCACCGAATTTATCAGTAGAGGGCACAAGAAAACAGCATTCCTCATCAAACATGCATAAAACTAAGGGAGAGCTCCCAAGGTGACTCCTCAACAAGCCACTAGGTTAGCATTATCTATTCTATTTAAATTAAAAAAAAAAAAAAAAAGACCCAAAACAAAAAAACCAATGCTGGACCTATCATATATAAAGCATATATAATGTTGGTTGAATAAACACTGTTAGTTCATTTGCGATAAAATTCACAATATTAGTAACTGCAGGATGTTTAAAACATTCAGCTATCTGAAAACCTGAATGTCTGAAGATGAGGATTTATAAATTGCAAATGAAAGAACTAGTCCCTAGTGATATCAGGCAAATGAACAGCATGTTGGTAGATATTAAATCCTAAAGCATAAATAATCTCCTTAAACCTACATCTGTGAAACCTAACAGTGAACTTACAAAAATATCTGTCCCTTATGCTCAATAGAAAACAATTTAAGCAAACAAAGGATGAAAAACAGGGTGGCCAAAATGCTCTTCACTATTGGGTTGTTGGATACAGAGGACCTTGGTGGAATTGACTTGATTTAGTTGTAAAGGAAAATGGCCCACCATCCTACAATTTGCAATGCAAATTTCAGCACATTATTTAATGTGCTGAATTAATTCGCACCCGTATAGGTTGGGGACTGATCTGCTGGAAAGTAGCTCTGCTGAGAAGGACCTGGGAGTGCTGGCGGACAGCAAGTTGACCATGAGCCAACACAGTGCCCTTGTGGCCAAGAAGGGCTACAGTATCCTGGGGTGCATCAAAAGGAGTGTGGCCAGCAGGTCGAGGGAGGTTATCCTCCCCCTCTACTCAGACCTGGTGAGGCCACACCTGGAGTACTGTGTCCAGTTCTGGGCTCCCCAGTTCAAGAAGGACAGGGAACTGCTGGAGCAAGTCCAGCAGAGAGCTACAAAGATGATCAGGGGACTGGAGCACCTCTCTTAGGAGGAAAGGCTGAGAGACCTGGGTCTGTTCAGCCTGGAGAAGAGAAGACTGAGGGGGGACCTTGTTACTGCTTACAAATATCTGAAGGGAGGGTGTCAAGAGGATGGGGCCAGACTCTTTTCAGTGGTGCCCAACGACAGGACAAGGGGCAATGGGCACAAATTAGAGCACAGGAAGTTCCAGCTGAACATGAGAAAAAACTTCTTTACTGTGAGGGTGACAGAGCATTGGAACAGGCTGCCCAGAGAGGTTGTGGAATCTCCTTGTCTGGAAATATTCAAAACCTGCCTGGATGCAGTCCTGTGTATCCTGCTCAAGGTGAACCTGCTCAAGCAGGGGGGTTGGACAAGATGATCTTCAGAGGTCCCTTCCAACCCCAACCATTCTGTGATTCTGTAATGCAGTTAAAAAAAAGCAATCAGCTATGGATGGATCGTCCACAGTAACAAATATGTTGTAAGTGAGGATACAATCTTTTATCCTAAATTAGGGTAGGTGGAGTTTTACATTTAGGATGTTGTTGTTCCTTTGAACTCTGTTTCTCTGCAGCTTAGTTTGTATGTTGTACAGACAGATCTTTCAGTTTCCAAAAAAGTACCAAGCATTTACACAAATGTTTAAATCTTCCATGACAGCTCTGTACATCGAAGGTCCAGGATCTTATAACTCTACCAGGAAGAATTAATTAGTAAGGTGAATATTTAGAGAAAGCCTATTTCCAATTCTATTTAAGGACCTATTTCCAAATGTTACTGTAGTATCATGTTAGGGAAGATGTAAATTGGGTCGATCCAGACTGAGTTTTCTGAGATGTAAACTGTCTCTACTATTGCATTATCAATGTAAAGAATGACATTTGGAAAAAGTCTTCTCTTCACCAAGTCAGTCAAAAACACTTGACACAAAATCTGGTACCTAATTTGCCTATTTCATTCTTAGTTGTTTGTAACAACCTGTATTTGTTTTCATGTGATTTATCTGTATTTGTGTACTCGCATCTTTCTCCCAAATCAATCTCCCTCTGTCTTTCCATTTTAAAGGAACCAAATAGGTTCCTGTTATCTGCTTCATATTTATACCATAATCCACAGATGTATGACATTAAGGGTCTTTTTTTCCAGGTATCTAGTTGAAGAGCAGGAATATATTTATGTATGTATTTATGTTCACATAGATCCAGGTATTTAGCTACATATATATGCAAAGCAGTTAACCCTCTTCTTGGTTACTCAGATACTTCACCAATGACTGCCTATAATTTACAGACAGAAGATGACAAAGTGTCAATTATGTAAAAGCTCTGAGCAGATAAACAAATGACTACTCTACGCAGATTTCAACCCATGAAATTGCAATACCAAAGACAGTGATCTTTTATCTTGGAGGATGGAGCTATGTTTTACTTTTTTTTTCCTCACTCAGTATTTTTATTGCCTAAACAGAAGATTTCAAAGCTTCGTTTCTTTCTGATGCTACAGAAAGAACAAACAACATTCATCTTTTAGTGAATACACACTTTGAAGTCCCTGCTAACTTCCAAAACATGCCACTGTTTCTCTTTGGGGAGCAATGAAGCTGAGTAGAAGGGCAGAGGGACAACTGGTGGTGCTTTATAGATTCTGACAGTAATCTTTGGTAAGGAGACAGAGTCAGCTCCAAGTACCAGTTTTAGGAAAGTCTTGAGGTTTCAGAGAGACAACTCATCACTCAAGTGCTCTGCAAATAGTAGTGACTGGTATAAAAGACCACTCTGCTGTTTGGAAAATAATGAAATACCTTCATGAATGGTTCAAAATGGAGGGTGTGAAATAACATCAAGGGTGAAGCACAATTTTTAAAAGGATTTTTCATCCTTTGGGATATAAGGGAACATTGCCTTCAAACTCAACACACACAATGTATGTGGATGAAATAAAATATGCAATTAGCCTGCAGTTAAAGGATTCTTTGAAAAAAATGTGACTTTGCCCATCTCAACTGCCTACTCTAGTTTGAAAAAGTTTTTCAGTAAGGTGGAGAGATCCTTTTCAAGAAATCTGCAGGCAAAGTTCAAGTGAAATCCTTGACTGAACAGACTTTTCTGTACTGAAACTGTAGGTATTAACTCTGTTGTTTAAAAGGCTCCACTTAAAGCCAGGAAGTCAGACATCATTAGCTGCCTAGGCTCTGATGCAAAAGTCTTATCCCATCAGATCCTAATGGCTTGTAAAGGAGAAGGGAGGCATGTGGATCTTATCTAGTTGGAGAAGTTGTTGAAAACTGAAGAACTAAGCTTCCTCAGAAAAAGTAGGGCAACAATGCACTGGTCTACTCCTGATCTTGGGTGGCTCTGGTAAGAAGAGGAAGGTACTGAGTATTTATTAAAGTCTCTGACCATCTTTGGAAAAAGGCATCTTGATTTTATGTGATTTCTGTAGCAACATAATGGAATCTTTATGATTCAAGGAAAAATCAAACTAGTCTGTCGCTGGGACTTGAAACCCCAATAGATTAATCACTTCTGAGCGTAGTTCCCCTTATAACATCAGCCTGCTGAAAGTCTGAGGAACCATTTATTTCCCTGTAGACCTTCATGGTGAGAACTGACTGTTTACCTCACTCATCATAGGGATAGCAACTGTTTCAAACACTGGAGACTCTAGATCCTGTCCTCTACAGTTGTGTGATAAAGCTGAAATACTGTCATTATGCAAATAAAAGTAAACACAAATATTAGAGCAAAAATTGTAGATCAGATTGGCACAAGCCTTTGGCAGTTCATACTACGTTCTTTATATCTTTTTAGACTACACCTCTTGAATAGTGTTTGGACGCATGTCATTCCTCCAGGCTCAATAACTACTTCAAGAAAGTACAGTAGACAATAGCTGGCTATGTCATCTTTGTCTTCTCTGCCATCCTGTGCTCTGATAAAGATGGGAACATTGCGAGTTCTAGTGATCTATCAAAATCCTAACTATTTGGAGACTTTAAGCCTGGTTTTTGGGTTGATTTTTTTTCTTTTTCTTCACACCCATGTAGATAGACTTTCCCTACCAGTAATTGACAGGCTAAGTAGGCAACAATGCAGCATGGAACAGGAAGAAGGCTGAAAACTCACTGTTCTGAAATATTCCAAAAAGTATTAATACAGCTTCAGCCATTCTCATTAGTAAGCGTACCCTGTGGTTGAATGAGATGCAGTGTCAGCAGGGTTAATTAGATCTACAGTTGGCCTAACCAAGAGATTTGTTTTGGACTGCAGCTGGCCTAACTGCAGCATGTAAAATAATGGTATCACATGGAAAAAATCATATGTAACAGATCTATCAGATAAAAGGCATTAATCCTGCAGTGCAAGGTTGCTGTACCTCAGTACAAGGGAAGGTTATAGCTGGGTGGCAGTATGGAAGACACCTACACGCTGGAAGCTTCATGCTCCATATCTGCCCATTACCTTACTTGTATCATATTGGCTATCAAATGACTAGGGTAAGATTAATGAAGCTTTAGAGACAGATAGATATAAAAGCTAGTATGACAACATGAATTTCCCCTACATTTTCTTTCATTTGTCATAAGATAATTCTGTTTTGCTTAACCCATTTAAATAAACAATACATTTCCTAGGCTCTCAGTAAATGTAGCTATGCGCTTAGATAACATTTTCAAGAATTAATGTTTTTCCTTTCAAAATGAAATAGTTGACAGATCACTGAACCATCTTACCTGAGACATCACATTGGTACGCTGTGGGTCAGTCTATTTTGTATTTATCTATGAATTTTCCGATTCAGTACTTGGCATCTCTTCATCATTAAACATGCAGTAAGTAGCTACTAAGGCAACAATGTAAATGGCAATATGAGTCTTGCTAATACTTATTCTTCAGTGTTCTGATTATTTCTTCATAAATAGATTGGTTCATCTTCAACTGATGCTCAGGACAGTATGTGTATAAATTTTGGTATCAGGTTTAGAATAAGTAATGTCTTGTCTACAGTTACATATATATATGGCACAAAGTATTATTGCTGGCAGAATATGATCCTTAAAGAATACTATATATCATATAATTGTTGCGCTCATTGGGAAAGTCAAATGTAGACTAATTCCTCTAACAATTGGAAAAATTCCTATTTTTCTATCATTAAGTCAATTAGGTTTCATCTTTCTAAGCTTGATGGCAGCCTCCTAGTCGTAACTAGGACTTCCTACGTTACAGAGAGATGTACAGCTACAGTCCTGCTGGGACTGGTGGGACATTCTGGGGGACCAGAGTACTGCAGGGAAGTTTGTAGCTTGTAGCAAAAGGGAAGTCTTGAAATACTGTTGAGCTGCACCCCGTTCAAATGAAAGGTTTAGCTTCCAGCCACTTAAATTGCAAAGATACTACACAGTCCCTTAGTAACAGAAGTTGCCCACAATTGTAAAACAACAACAATGTAACACTGCACAGATCTTTCCTGGGCTCTCTCAATCGATTTTGGCAGGCACTTGGAAGGCTTCTCTGCAGGATACAACTTTGTACCATCATATGTAGCCTAGCATTGCAAGGCTATAATCAACTTCTGTGCCCTTTGATACCTCTCTATCAGATTCAAGCCCTGAACAGTCACATAATATTTTCCTTTCCATTTAATTCTTCATCTTGTATTTGCTATAGTAACAACTGTCAGCTGGAGGCAAATAAATCCTAAATTATGTGTGTTGCAGAAAAGTCCATTAACCAAGATTTCATTATGTTAAGTATTCTGCAGACATTCCTGCCACAACGAGCTTAGAAAACTATAAGTAAGTCTACAGGTGACGGATGAATGAAGCGGACTTTGGGGAGTTTGTTTAAAAAACAAAACCAAATACACCCACACCCTACACATTGACACAGTACTGGTCAAGAACAACAACAATTGGAAGAGTGTAATAAATGCAAAGCCATCCTTTTATAGTCTCCATGGCAGAGAAATTTTCTTCCACGTGCTATTCATATTTACATAGGCAAATTGTTTAATACATTCATTTATAAAGATAATTATCTTTATCTTCATAGTTTAAGCCAGCAAGAAGGTTAAGAGCAAAATTCAACTAAATAGCAAAACCAAATTAAGATCTTCCAGT
>WAAD01004571.1:20428-30707 GCA_013389945.1 Fregata magnificens
ACCAAATTAAGATCTTCCAGTTAAGTACATTTAAGCTATTTTAACTGATAATTATAGATATACCTATTATTCCAAGTTTTCAGTAAATGTTTAGTCTGTGTGTTATTGGTTAAATCCAGTGTTTCACACCCAATCTCTACCACAATATGAAGTTATATTGGCTCTGTACCACATTTTTACACTCTTGCAATATTCTTTTCCTCTATCAGATAAATGTAAACAGAAGATACCAAACCGTCGAGTCTATTTAGATAGGTCAGTCTTTTGAGCAATGACAGTCTACTGCTGTCTTTGTAAATGCCTAGCACAAAGGGGTCCCATATACTTAGTTGGCCCATAGGCTCCACTACAATAAAGATTTTTAATTTTTTTCCGAGCACCTCCATTTCATTCAGGATGCTACTATGTCGTTCAGTTTAGTTCCACCTGCATGGGAAACTTCAAACTTTACTGTTTAAAAATTCCTGTTTGAATTTCCCCCATTGCTTGTCTTTATGACATGTGAGGGTCTCTGCAGTCTTCAGCATGGAGCCTGGCATGCAGCTCAGTAAGATAAACCACTCCTGCTGAGCCTCACAGGATGATCTGAAGAAAAGAGGAGGAGGAAGGACTACTACCAGTCCAGCCTGAGGAGATGACAGTCATTGTGTTGATGGGACCAACATGTTACAAGTTGTCAACCAGTCAGCTAGGTTCAACCTCAGTTATCAGCCCCAGTTAGAGTCACAAGTTCATCCGATGATGAGAGAGGTATCATCTTAAAGGCAATATGGATTTCATCCTGTCAAAAGACAAGATCCATGGTGCCAGGGCATGGGGAGGGTGGAAAACTTAGAGCAGCAGTATACAGATTTCATGTTTCCCAACCTTGTGATGGTATTTACCAGTACTATAGTAGGCTACTACGTTACCTTAATTACTAGATTAATTTAATTAGGATTATCATTACAGAGATAAACATATGTAACACCATGGACTATTTACTGATAAAACAGCTGGTTCAAAGACTCTGGATGGCATTTGGCTTGTTTATATTTATTATGAATGGTTATAAAAATGTTAAGTACCATCAGAAAGAAAACCGATAACTCAAGCTTATATCATTCAAACAGATGCTGGTTAATATTAAGGAACTTATTTCCATTACAACTGCTATAGCACTGCCAATCACAAGAATTCCAAAATTATTTAAAGGTATCATATTGTCTGCAGATGTTTAAAGTACACATTCACAGTTTCTTCATTTCTGGAGCCTGTGTGAACAGAAACTCGAAGCTGTGATTCTCATACACCAACAGCTGGAGCCTTAACTAAACCATGAAATATCATGACTCCCAATACTAAAAAATGTTAACAAAACTAAGTTAAATCAATGTTGGCTCAAGAATAAGCCAGAGATTTTACTAAATTGTGATTTAAAACCTCCAAAACAAATATAGAGATATGCACAGGAAAAAAAAAATGCTGTCACAAACGGCTAGTAGCGCTGTAATAAATAAACCCCCCACAATACTCAGTTTTCCCTCATTCCAGTCTTTAGGTAGCAAAGCATAGATTACTAAGGTTCTTTACTATGTTTTGTACAAAGTACCTTCTCATGAAGCAAATCATTCTTGTACCAAAATGTGAGAAAGATTTTTGTATCACAGAAAGCAGATCAGCTAACAGTTCGTTATTCTCCTAAATGCTACTGTACAAAGCAAGAATCAGGTTAAGATAGTACCATGGAAGAACCTTTAGGCAACTATTCTGGAGATCTTGCTATTACTCCTGGGTCAGTCACCCAGCAGGGTGAATGATTCTGGGCAAGCCATTTCAGTGACTCCCTATCTGCAAAACAGGGCTATCAAATTTATTTCCTTTGCTTTGACACTTTCTGATAAGAAGTTCAAAAGCTAAATCTTACCTAGCATGACAGTACAAAAGAATTACAGTGCCAATGTATACATCTTATGCTGCAATAAAACTGACACAAGGTTATTCATCCCTAGAGTAATATAATCTTAACAGCACTTTTTTCCCCCAAATCATTATTTCTAATTAGATCATCTGCTAGTTGATGGGTCCAGTTATGATGCGTATGAGTTGAATAATAAATGGAGGACAAATATCAGATGAAACACATGCTGTAGAGATTATTTATTATCACTGCAGATAGGTGCGGAATAGATGTGCTAAGAACCCTAAGGTGGTCTCTTTCCAAGTACTGAAAAGAGCAAGTAGCATGACACCTTCTGTGCCTTTTACTTAGGGAAGAACAGAGGGAGATTTCCACCTACCATTGAAAACACAAAGAAAACCTCTTTATTACTAAAAAGAAAAAAAAAACCCAATGCAATTAACTTAAAGGCACACTCCTGATACCACATAGGTATTTTCATAGCAAGTCTTCTACCAAGAAAGCAGGCAGTCATTTACCAGGAATGAAGAATTCTGCCACCAACAACCTTCATAATATTGGACTCAGAAATGCAATGCAAATCAGTATTCACTAGGAAGCATTCCCCTCCACTGCTCATTTTATGCCTCTGATGCAGCACTGAGCATGGAATTTTTAGTCACCAACAGAAGTCCTTCACTTTCTCTCTATCATCCAGTATGTGACAGCTCTTATCTCCTGGGCCATAATATGTCAAATACTTCTACATAATTAAAGCCACACTGATTCACTGGCTAAGAATATCACAGGGATAAGTTTCTTTTTAAAGCTGCCTTATCGCTAATCAAGAGTTGTCTTCCAGTAACACAAGATTTTGTGCTTAAAGGACATTATATATATACACACACACACACACACACACATATATATAAAAATAACATTCCTTTCTCCTCCACAACCCAGCAATAACAAGAAAATATCCTTATACTCTGATTTCCCTTTGTAGTGCTACATCAGAGACTATGAAGGATGGCAACTGAGGTAGGCAAAATGCACATTTTTGTTAAGTATTGAAACTACAATTTATATTCCTCCCTTGATATAAACCTTTATTGCACTACCAAGCAGAACCTTTCCAAATATCATTCATCTCTGGTTCATTCATCTCTGAGATTTGTTATTATGGTGGGGTTTATTTAGGAAAGAAAATAAAAATCTGTAGAGGTCAAAAATACACGAACAAATTGGTGACAAGGCTGATGTCTTGTCAGGTTATTTTATATTTTAATGTACTGTTAACAGTTCATTCTTTTTAAATGCAAATCTGTTAAGGGTATATTTAAATATCAAGGCAAGCAATTCTGGTAGCATGGCAACAACATCCTATGCTGCATAGTAAGAATTTGGAACTGAGGCAAGTCTTTGCTTCTTTCCCATCCTGGATCAGTTTATGAGTAGAAATATTTGTGTTCTTTGTGTAACTGCCTTTATAACTATTCCTAAATTAGTGGTTGTAGCATTCTTTGAAACTCAAGACAGCACAGCAGCCCTGTGAAACCTGGTAGCAGTCAGGATGGCCAACTTTAATAGACAGAAAAGGTACGGATTNGATACAAGACTTCATTCCCAGGAAACAGCTTTGGTGTGGATTTGAGGAGTATAGCAGCTCTGAAGCAATCTTGCTTCTGAACAAGAAACAAGCAATCCCATCTCCATGCACTCTCCCTGACGAGGTTTGAGGCCTATTTTAAGATTTGACTAAACCAAAAGGGTGCATTTACCCCTGCACTGAAATGATATCTTTGTGGTAGCTGGTATCAATGATTCTAGAGAGTAACATCAATTGCTTGATGTCATGTCACTCTTGGTGATAGGGAAAAAAAAAAAATTAAAATCCTATGTTATTCCAGAACAGAATCTGGTCTGTGCAACATTCATTCTCTTCAGTTGCTCCAGTAACCACGCGCTCAGGAATACATTACCATTTTGCTGGGGCAGGAAAAGGCAAAGTTAACTAGCACTTCTGAGACTCCCCAGAAAGACAGGCTAACCACTAAAGTACAGCAGACAATCTTCTGATTTTGAAGGGCACAGTGGGTGACAGAAAGTCCACCCAAGTACCTTTGCTTCTGTCTAGTGCAAGAAGGCAGTAAATATGTGGAGGGCTGTGTGGGAATCTTATTTTCTTTATTATTCTTTCTCTCACACAAAGATCAGTTATTTCACTGAACTTGAACGCTGAATGCCAAACACAGCTACTCCTTCTGGGAGGTTCTTATAATACTGTTTAGACAGGTGCTGTCCTTGTGGAACCTGGGCTTCTCACCCTATGTTATAGCTTGTATAGAGGGGAAAAAGTGCTGTTTAGAAATACTTGTCTAAATGTTTTTGGAATAATTGAGCACCAAAAAAAGACAGACATAGAGCCTGAATATTTTGCTCCTTGGTAGTTGTTTATCCTGGTTTAATGCAGACAACACACTGATGACTTCATAGTCTTGTGTTTCATACAATTTGAGGCAGGTATCACCTTGATTTTGGAATTGCAGCTAATATTTCATCCAGGCTCCCTACTTCTACCTAAACATTCACTCTTTTGGAGCCTACACTTCAAAAATTCCTGTCACTTCCCCTTCCTTCTCGGGGAATTTTCATATACAAACATACCACTATCACCACCAACAATACAGATGTTGTCTTGTTTCCCCTCCCCCTTCTTTCCTCCCATGGTCTCTTGCTTTCCGATATGCTAATTTTATTTCTATAACCAGTTTAGAACTCCTAAAGTAAGTCAGCACTCATAGGTCTACAGGTCTCTTCCTTATGTAGAAAGATGAGCTTTCTCCAAGTTTTATTACCATAACCACTTCGAAAGTGCCTGCCCTGTCACAAATGCTTTGTGACAACAAAAGTTGGTTCCACCTGGCTTTTGATGCACTTTGTTTCTTCCTTAGTATGAAATGCTGTAATGACTTAATTTTCCCTGTGATTGAGGATTTCTGGGTGCTACAGGGTCACTTTGCATGAGACCAGTGGTCTTTTGCATGGCAGGATGCCTAAGGAGTCCCTTCCAGAGGCCCTTAAGAGATCTGTTCATGTGATTCTCCCAAAGATAGGCACAGTTTGTTTGTGGAGAATTGAGGTGACATTGTCACTGCTGCCTGTTGCTAGTCTGTAGTGCAGCTAAGGTTTACATCAACTGTTAGAACCCCAAGGTATGCAAGGTCTTCTACATTTATTCCCACGCTTCCTTCTTCAGCAGCTTATCCGGCGGAGCAGACCACACAGTGATGCCAGGGGATCACTCTGATGTCATTCCTAAAACCTCAACTGAATGAAGCTCTTCCTGTGGACTCAGGCTCTTAACACAGTGAGATGGAATGATGAAAGTCTATACATAAGAATATGAATTCTCCATCTCTGTTCATCTGCTAAAATATGAATTTTCTGTCAATTTTTACTGGAATTACTATCTCACTAAATCCCCCTGAGAACCCTGCAGTGTCATGCTAAGATAATCATTTGGCTGTCACTCACAACAAATCCAAAGTGGAACAACTGAAAAGCGGAGATGACTCTTCTACAGTCACTGCAAGAAAAATACCTTATTGGAGAAAATGGAAATGAACCCAAAAAGCCCTATGTTCCCGTGTTAGACAACATCACTTGGCATTCTGGACTACAGTGGTCAAGCATCTAGATCTGCACACCCACCAGACTAGTGTCACCACTCACAGTTAGTGTTACAAAACTGTTATGTTGGGTTGTGAGCTGTTTGTTTGGGTTCTTTTTTTAAGATCTTGCTATACTCGTGACAGTAAGAAGTAACTTGCCTGCTATGACCACATTACAAAATCTCAGCTCAATCAAACCACAGTACTCAGGTGAAAGAATTTCCCTAAATTCTTCAAGGATTAGATCCTGTGAACCCTTAACACACCAAGGTAGATGACGTATAAAAGAAAAACTTGCAAAGTCGGGCCTCTCTCTTGTAGAAACCTTTTTGGAATAAAACCAGCAGATTTCACTCTTTGAAAATGATCAGGGTTACGGTACAATTGACTTGGGGAGAGGAACTTCTGCAAAGGTTGCAGTTGAAAAGTGCATCTGTGAAGGGGATCTCAGAAAGTAGAAGGAAAGACAGAAGTCTAGAAATAATGCATGCTCACAAATATTCCTAACATCAATATACAAAACAAAGTTCAAAAACTATTTCATTCCATTAATAGAATGGAAATATTCAACCTGCCTTTTAAGTAATAAAACAATAACAAGTTATTCCTATGTGGCTGAATCTTCATTACTAAGTCTGTAACTAGAAGGGCTATTTTCTGAAGGAAACGTTATCTTAATAGTTCAAAACAGACAACTATCCCAAGATACTCCTCCGTGCAGCTCCCACTGGTAGTCCAGATGGGTATCAGCAGATGTCTGCATTGCAGAAGTACTGCTATTTGAAAATCCTTATCTAGACTCCAAACCTCACACTGGTTATAACTGACATATTTCTCCATTCCAAGACTTCATATATACCTTTTTGCCAACTTTCCTTTCCTCTTCATTTACTTCTATTTCAAAAGAAAATGATCCCTTCATGCATGAGTATTCTTCAGAGTATGCATCTCCATCAGTATTTCATGCAACCTTATCATCTGAGAACAATGACACTTCTTCCTTGTCACCCCTACCTACAGGGCTTCTAGTTCTCCCTCTGTTGCTTAGGTGGAAGTACCTATTAATCCCAGAGTTTTCCGTACCAGTCTCTGCTCAGGTCTAACTTACTCCTCTTGAAGTGCAAGTCACCTTCCTCTGCTGCAGCAGGTGAAGACAGTAAGTACTGCAACAAAAAGGAAAGGAACGTCATGTACTCAAATGACAGTGCATTTACCTACCAGCATCAGAAAAAAACCCAGTTAATTCTGTATGTGTTTTTATCAGTTGCATAAGACCTTCCTTCTGGAAAATAGTATCATTAGCCAAGATGAGACTTAAGTTCAGACAAAACTGAGAATTGGAATGAAAGCCCTCTTCTCATGGATGCCATGATAAAGCCTAAGTGCTGCATGCTCAACTCCCGCAGGCAGCACAAGCCTAAAGCACTAAACACTTCAGGAAACACAGGGTGCTTTCTTGAGCTGCTTTTCACGCAGCTCTCAAGGCAAAATGGGTCCTCAGAAAGAAAAAAAAAAAATCTTACATTTTAATGCTCTCTCCAGTAGACTAAAAGCATTTGCAAGTATCCAAAGTACTTATAATGAACATTTGACTCAGCAACTGCATGTTTTGTGGAGTGTCTAAAAACCGGTGAATTCTGATTCTGCTTTCAGCTCTTCCTGTTAACTTGTGAACTGCATGTGACTGCAGCAGTGCTTTATTTTCTCCAGCTATAAGAACTACCACTATGTCTCTTGCACTAATGTTGCAAGGCTTTCATTGCCTCACAGGAGTGCCAAAAGATACTACGTAGAAAGGTTTTTGCTTGCAAGAAGTACGTTCTCTCTTTTGTTTATATCTGCATTAAAATAAAAACATTTCAAGCAAATATTTCTTCCTTGGGAGGCTTATAGTAAGCTATTAGTTTGTACTAATAGTAACGTACTATTGCATAGGTAATAGAGGCCAATGTATCATACTGATATTATACTCCATCTTTGCTCAGATGGATTAGCCCTAGAATGGAAGCTCTAGTTCTCTCTAAAAAAATTTTGACTCCTGGAAACACGTCTGCTTCTTGTATCATGTACGGATAGGCACAAACATACAACTGTTCATAGGATCATAGAAAAATTCAGGTTGGAAAGAATGTCGGAGGTCTCTTGTCCAACATCCTGCTCAAACCAGGACCATCAGTGAGGCCTGATGAGGTTGTTCAGGGCATTATCCAGTCTGGCCTTAAAAACCTCCAAGGATGGAGACCACACAACCTCTCTGGGCTATCTGTTCCCATGTATGATTGTCCTTGTGGGGCAAAAGATTTTGTTTATATCCAGTCTGAACCTCTCATTTCAACATATGCCTATTGTCTATCATTCACTGCCACAGATCACTGTGATGAGTCTGGCTCCACTTCCCTGAAGACCTCCTTGTAAGTACTGGAAGGCTGCTGTTAGGTCCCCCCAAAGCCTCCCCTTCTGCAGGCGGAGCAAGCCCCACTCCCTCATCCTCTCCTCACAGAGCCTGGCCTCCAGCCCCAACCACTTTGGTGGCCTCTGCAGAACTCCAGTTCATTAACACCTTCCTTGTACCAGGGGGGACCACAACTGGATGTGGTCTACTGAATGATGAGTAGAGAAGGATAACTACTTCCCTTGATCTACTGGCTGCATTCTTGTTCATACAGACCAGGATGTTCCTGGCTATCTTTGTTGCCAGGGTACATGGCTGGTGCATGTGCAGCTTGCTGTCCACCAGGACCTCTGGGCCTTCTTGGCAGGGCTGCTCCCCAGCCTCTATCACTGCAATGGCTTAAAGCATGAAAGCATTGCCTTGTTTATTTAAACACAGATTACAAGGGAAATGGATATAAAAAGTCTGCAAAAGCACCTGAAAGTTGCTGCGTTCAAAGGCTACAACCAATATTTTGTTCTGGACAAAACCAGGATCTTCCATATTTCTCTCTGAGCTGGTAGCCTGGAACAGATCACTTCTTGCTAGATTTCTCTACCTTCAGCACAGGAATATAAACTGGAAGAGGTTTAAACCATGGATTATTTCTTAGCAAATGTTCTTCTCAGAACAGCTGGAGAGATGGTAAAATCATGTTTCTTGAAGTGGTTCTTCATGTTCACAACCTTAAGCAAAGGTCACTTTTTAAAGACCTAGCTCTTGTTTAAATTCATGTCCAGTCTCCAACCTGAACTGGCATTAACCAAATAACTGCACAAAAAATGCTTTTCGAGAGTCTTCCTTAGAATGATAAGGCTTTGACCAAAAGAGCTGAGCAGCTATGGCCTTTTCAAGAACACTTTTCCGTTACGATCAGAGGATCAAGGGGAAGCAATAATGCTGCTGCTGATTAGAGGCAACACTGCATTTTTCAAAATAGCTTTAGATATTTCCAAGTGCAGTAAGGGCTAAACTATCAGAAAATTTAGGTTTAGGAACCCTGACAATCAAGGTTTACAAGGACAAGTCTGCAGCCTGAAATCCTATGAGCCCAAAGTGGGGTAAGGGCAGTGGCTTCCCCTTTAGCAGTTTAGTACCCATAGAACAACATGTGGAAAGAAAAGCTCTTTCATCCTTGTCCGTCCCATACGGAGGAGAATCTGGACTATACAGTGATAAATTGCAATCTTGTGCTTTTCAACATACAGATAACCAGCACAGTTTTTACTTAAGTGGCGATAAAGAATTACACTAAATTCCTCCCTTTTAAAATCACCTTACGTGGAAATACTGTTGCTTACACACAACCACATAAAACTACAATAGCAGTTGTTCCTGTTTTTCAGTTCTGCTGGTTAAGTAATGAGGGATTCTTGGGTAACAGGCATAATACATGAAATACCTTTCCTGCAAACGGATTTCCCAGCCCCTCCTGAGAGATTATAGGGTGGCCTTGACCAGGTAATACAACTGAAGCACTACCTGCATTTTTTACCCAAACTGGTCACAGTAATTTAAGACTTTTCTTAAACATCACTGCAACGCACGTTATCTCTGTACACGTACAACATGAACGTTTTATGATCTCTTTATTTAAATTTCTTTTCTTGTATGCCCTCACTAGCATGCAACAACCATCAAAACGACATTGAGGATGCAAAGTACGTAAATCTGAAAGCGCAGACTGCTAGCTGAGGCAAAATAAGCCAGCCTTTGCCTTTCCAAGACGCAGCTCCAAACGCAGCATTCCCTTCCTCTCCCCCACCCCCATCCCTTTTGTTACGGCAATACAAACCCCCCCCACGTATTCAAAAAACTGTTCAAAAAGGGGAAAACCAGACCATGCTATAACGTCTCACGCTGTTTATCCCGACAAAAATCAAGTATTCTTAATTGAGCAGCTTTTTCCCTCCAGACCTCACGATGAAGGGAACGGGAAAAGAGTGGATCAAAAGGTCTGATCCATTTGCTACACTGAAGGCATGAAATCAGAAACAAATACAAACTCTTAGCGGTGCTGCATTACATGAGGGCTCCTCTCGCATTTCTTTTGACTCCGTTAAGACAAACGGACTCTTAAGCCTCCCGCCCTCCCACAAAACACAGACATTATGCATACGTTGCATTGTCGGTCCCTGCATTACCGAAAGCAGACGTCAAGGCACAGCCGAGGTGAGGCGGTCGGGATGGCGCGCTGAGCCGGGGGGCTCGCAGCCCTCCCGAGAGGGCAGCCGGCAGCGCGACGCACCCGCGTCCCCCACGGCAGCCCGGCTCTGGGGAGACGTTGCCGGCTCG
>WAAD01004571.1:48403-58571 GCA_013389945.1 Fregata magnificens
GCGGCTGTGCAGCGAGCCTCGGCCGTGCCGCTGCGCGCTGCGAGCCGCTGCGGGGGAGCTCTGGGCGCTGCGTTTGGAAAAGAAAGTGCAAAAGAGGCCAGCTGTAGCGAGGGGCGTCTGTAGGGAGAAAGTTGTCTGACTAAAGCAATGTGCAAAAGAGACTCGGGGCAAGGAGCAGGCTGTCTTCTGGTGCTCTGTGCCTGTCACGTCAGGGGCACGGGACGTTGGAAGTTGCTGTGATACACCCTAAATATATAAACAGCTTGTGCCATTTCACATCTGATAATATCTGGATAATTAAAAGTGCAGATCAAAATCGGTGGTCAAAATGGGCATTTGAAAGTCCCAATATATGATACTTTCTGCTTCCAGCCCAGGTTGTGAAGTGTTAGGTATGTTTGTGGTGTTCAGAGAAGCACAGGTACAGGTCATACTCGTGCCTCTGCTGGCTGGGCCCTGCTCCACACAAAGGTTTTTTGAGGGTGCAAAGTGGCAGTGGGAGGACACGCAGAAGTTGCATAGCAGGGCTGTGTTTTCTGTGCACTGAAAAGACGTCTTTTTTTGGTAGGAAGGAGACATGAAAGCAGCAGAGGAACAGCAGAGGCAATAGCAAGAGCAAAGTTTGAAGGTTGGTCACAGTTTTGGATCCAGGTGCTGAACGGCTGCGGCTGGCTGGGAGCTGCAGCAGGCCGGGTGAGCGCAGCCCGGGGGCAGCCTCTGCTAACGCATTTTGCAGCACGGAGGAGGAATGGATCGTTTCCCCCAACTGCAGCAGCAGCAGCTTCTTCACCAGGGTCTGTGGGTGTAGTGCTTAATTTGACTTTATAAAATAAACTTTAAGGAAGCTATGTGATGGAAAGTAACAAACAGTTGAACACTGGGCAGTGCTCACTGATGGCGTAGGCGTGTGAACACGTGCCTAGTTAGCCGGGAGCTTGGAGAGGCCCGGTAACAACAGGCATTTTGCACACAGAATCAGCTGGAAACGTGTGGTTCCAAAATAGCCCTCGTATCTAGGTCAGAGAGACAAAACTGCAAAGTAAGATGACTGTAGCTTTGCTATATTTAGAGCAGGTTTTTCAGTGCTGATGAACATCCCAATCTGGAGCAATACCGCGCTCTTCCAAGGGGACGAAGCAGCAGCCATTCGTAGATGACTCCGCAATACCCTGCTTGCGGTTCAGTGTGAATGCGAGCAGGCCCACCTAAAGAAGCGGGTGTGACATGAATAAACGAGGCACTTCTGTGACAAAAGCACGGGCGGGGAGGCAGGAATGCTCTTGGCTCGGGAGGCGGGGGCTCCCGCCGCTGGCGGTGTAAAACACGGCGGGGCGGAACTATGTATGCGGAACCTCGGTGCGGGCCGCGGGAGTGGTCCGGATCGCTTAGCCGGGGCCTCGGGGAGGCGGTGCCCCTCGCTCCACGCGCTGCGGCTGGCGGGAAGATGGCGGCCGTCAAGGGGCTGGNGGAGCCCCCACGTGCCGGGCCGTGTGTGTGCGGGCTGCGATTTGTGCAGGCCTCGGTGCTCCGGGAGGGAGGCCTCGTGCCGGCCGGCGGCCCGCAGCTACCCCCGCTGCCGCAGGGCGCTCCTGAAACGCGCGATTAACAGCGCCGAGACCTGGCTGGGGCTTCTGCCACGGCTGCTGCCGTATCCTGTTCCTTTCTTCAGCGTTCGGGAATTAGGAAACGGAGGTTTCTGTTTCAGCCAGCTATGTTGAAGCATTGGTAGCTCTAGAGGAGAAACTGGAAGAGACTACCCAAATATAAAAGCTGAGGAGTAAGGCGGTAGAGGAAGACAATTACCTTTCTAAAACCAAGGGTCTATATCTTGGATGTTTGAGGTGTTTAGTGCTGTACTGTTTACTTCACCAAAACGTCTGGAGCGCTTAAATATGATCAAGATACAATAAGATGCAACTATAGAAGGGTAGAATATTCTGTCCAGCTGCTACTTCATGCACAAAGTGTAATGAAGCTGAAAGGCTTAATAATTATAACGTCTTTATTTCTAGGAATGTTTAGTAGCAGTACTCCAAGAAATGTGTAGAAAGTTAAGCAACAGCAGTAATTGTTGTAAGGTGCTATTCTGTAGCACCAAAATACCTAAGCAGATATAAAAAGAGCATCAGTGTGACCATGTGATTAGCTTAATGGAAGGTGTAAAATGAATGAAAGCTAGTAAATTCTGCAGAATAGAAAATAAAAAAAAATATTAACTGTTGTGCTTTTTAAAGCTCTTCTTTTTTTTTCTATTCTTAGTGTGCAAGATGGACTGGCTGCTGACTTCAGAGCATTAACAAAGACTCTCTATGATTTGAATAAAGCTCTGGGAAGTAAGATAGTTCATGGAGGTCCTCTAAAAGAGCTGGTTATAGAAGATTTTGATGAAGAACAGATTTGGCAACAGCTAGAGCTCCAGAACAATGCAGTTCTCGATTTCTTCAAGAAATCCATTGCAAGGGATGCCAAGGATGAAGATCTTTGCCTGCTCTCAGACCAGGAAGAGGATGGCTCTGATGCAGAGACCAGCAGTGACAAGGAATCGGAAGACAACATAATGGAAGCAGAAACTGAACAGAAGACTCTTTATACAAAAGATAAAACTAAACCTAAAGAAAAGCAAAGTAAACTCAGAGAAAGCATAATGCAGAAATACAGTGATGAGGATTCTGATATTGACTTTGATATTGAAGCACTGGAGCAACAAACTAAAACAGCCAAGGAAACCACATTGAAAAAAATGGGAAGAAAATCTATAGTGGATGACAAGTTTTTCAAGCTGGCTGAGATGGAAGCCTTTTTAGAACATGCAGAGAAGGAAAACGGGGAGGAGGAAGAAGATATTAATTATTTTGAAGACATCATCTCAGATGATGAGGAAGAAGAGTCGGAAGAAGCTAAAGTCAAAGTAAGAATATCAGTAGATTTTCTGATCTCCCTTTTCCTTTAAATCAAGATCTGATATCCGTTAGGGTGACTATAAATTGTTGAACACTGAGTAGAAACTACCAAGTTAAATTTGATTAGGTGAGTAATGATTACTTCTGAAGCTTTACTTTAATGATATATTTGACGTATCTGGTAACAAAACATCCTAGAGTAGAAGAACATACCATCCTGCTGTTCCAGTCTCTCTTTAGATGGGTCTTGGGTTTTTGCAGAAATAGAGGAAGAGATAGTGTGTCATAAGAAATAAGTGACCTTGCAGAATAGGTGACCCAGCAAATGAAAAAAGATGTCACTCAGCATTGACATCTGGCAATTAGAGATCACGGAGGTGACTGATGCAGAGCAAAGGGCTTTCAGCAACTTCTTTTTTAAGGGGCATGGCTTTGTAACTCTGAATTAACTTAAGTTGCTGAGTGCTTGTTTCAAACATAAATCTTTTATTATTTAATATTACCAGAGATTCCCACTAGCAAGTAAGAACTATGCCCAGGGTATAAGGGAACATGTATGCATTCCAATGAGTAATTCGCAAAATCTACTGCTCTTTGACTTCTGCATATGTTGAAATTGGAAATGAATTTAAGTGGTAGAATATTTTAAATACTTGTAAAAGAGATTTAGTTTTACTAAGATGCCCTACCATGGGTTAATGCTTCAGTAAACTGAATTACGGTTACACAAATAGTGCTATTCCCCAGGTGCTAAAGACTTTAAAAGACAGGATACACTTAGACTTCTGTCAGTCTAACAGTTTTGGTTTGGTTTTTTTGGTGTTTTTTTTTCCCTTCTCCCCTTCTTAGCCAATTAAAAGTTCTAGAGACTTGACATACAAAGATTTCTTTGATCCAGTTGATGACAATGATGATGTAATAGCTAATGATATTGAAGACGATCAGGAAGAGGAAGCAGACAGTGCTATTGAAGAGGAGAATGAAGAAAGCATGTCTGAGTAAGTATATGCATTATTTGCAGTTAAAACGCCCTTGTAATTTTACACTGAAGTGAAGTAGAAAATACAGTGTGAATTCCAGGCTCGCTTTGGTCATGGTTTGCCATTCTCTGTTATCTGTTGTATGTTCATGATTTGCATTGTCACTGTATTTAAAAAGCAGTTTATTTACTTATCTTTTGAGTATTGTCTCTTGATATTTATTTGGATAAATTATTTAATAGCTGTAACTACAGGTTTTGAAAGTTATTTTTAATATATAGAAGTTTCTCTAGTGTCCCCTGCCTTTAGGTTTCAATGAAAGCCTATTGTATTTCTTAACTGTGGGTTAGTTGTAACAGGTAAACATCTAACGACTGAAATATCTTCATGTAAATCATTACAGAGGCTTTTCAACCTTTATTTTGTATTAAATTTTCATGTTACAGGGTCGAGGATATGAATGAAATGATGATGGAGAATATGAGAAGTAAAGAAGCCTCTAAAAAAGTTACTTTTAGTTTGCCAGATGACAGTGAAACAGAAGATGTTACTGATATGCAATTAGAGAAGGGCATCGATCCCAGTGAAATAAAGTCTTCTTTTGAGAAGAGACAGGAAAAGGTAATTTTTTTTTTTTATTTTGCTAATACTTTGAAACAGTGGCCAATATTTTTTTTTTTCTTAAATGATTGTGTAATTTGTTCAGAATCTGGCAAATATGAAGAGGCAATTTACAAATCAAGAAAAAAAAGTGGCTTATCTACATCAGATATCTATGCAATCATATAGTCCCTCATCTTTATGTGAGGAGGAGTTAGAAGTACCTGAAATAAATATTAATTTCTTGCCTTAAGTTTACTTGTGAGCTCGATGTTTTAAACTTCTTAGGAAATTGTGTTTTTCAGATGAGCAAAAAAATAAAAAGTTTAGAAGAAGAGTTGTTAGAGGAGAAACCTTGGCAGCTTAAAGGAGAAGTGACTGGACAAAAACGACCTGAAAACAGCCTTTTGGAGGAAACAGTACTTTTTGACCATGCAGTCCGAATGGGTAAGTAGTGAGAGAGGGCTTTCCTGAAAGCGTGTTGCATACCGTACAGTGTTGGGTTTTCTTCCCTTTGACCTTGCTGAAAACACCTGAGACTCAAGAGCGGGCTAACAAAACACTAAATTAAACTTCTCTGTGTGTTTTCTGTGGTTGTGCGTTTTCATGGTAGAAACTGCAGGAGGCTATAATCTTTTTTGTTCATTTTTAGCTTAACTGAAAGTTCATTAATTCGGTGGCAGATTTAGTAATTTACAACTCTTACATAATATGATTACTCTCCTCAAGATAGAGGAAAACATTATTTGCTTACCTCACCTTCAATTACTACATTTTTGTTAAGGTTTTGCTTTCTTTTTCTGTTGTTTATTCTTCATAGAACAAAACGTATTTCTTGCTGGAGAAACATTAATCTTAAAATTCTTCTCTTTCTCCTCTCAGCACCTGTGATCACAGAAGAAACTACTTTTCAGCTTGAAGATATCATTAAACAGAGAATATTGGATGAGGTTAATATTATCTTACTTGTTCCTCCCTATTTTCTTCATAGACTTGATTCACAGGGCCCATTCCAAGGATGAGTTTGAAGCTCTTAAAATGTTAGGTGTAGAGTTACCATAATTAAATTCTGCAACTGGTTGTTTTATTCTTTTGCCTTGATGAATGTGTCTTTAGATTTCTAAAGAGCTCTATTTTTACATGCCTGTTACTTGCTGGGTTTTGGTGTGCCTCAAAAAAAAAAAAAGGAGTGTTTGCAGATAAAACTATGAGGAGTTTATTTGGAATGTAATGCCAGCCTGTAAATTTTGTCTATGACTGTAACTGTAGCACTCTCAGCATTCAGAATACTAACCAAAACTCAATTGTTTACTTCATTTTTCTTAAAAGCCGCTGATAGAATATTTGTATCCTACAGCTTGTTGGGGCTTATTGTTAATTGAATAAAAAAAATGGGTACATATGGGGGGAGAGTATTTAAGTACTTAAGAAAATTACACATTTGTTATTTGTTACACAATTTTTACCCCGATCCATTAAAAATAAGCACACAAGCTAGAGCTATAAGTCTTTTACTACTTTTTTTTTCAAGTGAAAGTCTGAGACTTAATGAGTTCCTGGGAAGCCACATGCATAAACTAGTTAATGTGTCAGATAAGTAATATGGAGAATGTTCTAAATAAGCTGTAGCACCTGAGATTTGACTCTAGTTGCATTTTGTCATTAATTTATGACTTTCTCAGGCATGGGATGATGTAGTACCAAAAGAAAAACCGAAAGAGGAGGCTTTTGAATACAAGAAACGTATTGCTTTGGATCATGAAAAGAGTAAACTGAGTCTCGCTGAGATCTATGAGCAAGAATACGTGAAACTTCACCAGGTAACGTAAGCAATGCCTTTCCTTTCGGTTTGAAGTTCACGTCACGTAATCTTGTATCTTCATTTGTACACTGCTAACTCTGCTTTCAGCTTTGTGGAAGTACTTCAATCTTTCTCTGAGTGTTCACTAGTGAAATGGCTCTGAATTGTATATTGTGTTGTTATCAGTCTTGCTAAAGTAAAATAGCTTTATGAATGGTGTTGCAGTAACATTGTGTTATTAATGCAGCAAAAGACTGAAGAGGAAGAAAATCCTGAACACAAAGAAATTCAGGAAATGATGGATTCACTCTTCCTGAAGCTGGATGCGCTTTGTAACTTCCACTTCACACCCAAACCAGTAAGTACATAAGTTTCATAAAGTTGGAGTTTTTTCCCCCTCTTTGGATACTTCACTTTTCATTTCCCAAATATATTTTAAAGTAAACATTGAGTGTTACTGAGCTTGTTCTTATTTCATATTAAATGCACTGTAATTGCATCTAAACAAAACCAAATAGACAGTACCTTCAGTTAGCTGTAAGCTGCTGTGAGATGGTGTGCTCAGTCCTGAATATGTTTCCTTATTTCTAGCCTGTGCCAGAAGTTAAAATAGTTTCGAACCTTCCAGCTATAAGTATGGAAGAAGTAGCACCAGTTGCTGTTAGTCATGCTGCTCTCTTAGCACCAGAGGAGATTAAGGTAAATATAAATAAAAATCCTGTAAGGATCGGGAGAGGATCTGTATTGTTGATAGAAGGGTGTACTGGCTGCCACGTCAGTGGGAGAATTCTGCCCCCTCCCACCCTGGGTTCCTTACCTTGTGGACCTTCTTGCCTAGCATTTTTGTGTTGGTGGTTGTTGGGGTTTTTTTGAGGGGAGGAGGTGCTTGCTTTTTTTTTGTTTTGTTTTGGGTTTTTTTTGTTTTGGTAACTGGAAGGAGGGGAAAGAGTCAATTTTATTTGGCTACACTAGGCGATAATATTATGCTTTGGTTTTGTTCTTGACTATTATGTGGTGGTAATTATTTTCCCAACATATATATGGGTATTTGGAATGGGAAAGCTAAATGACAGTAGGGAAGAGCAATTAGCGTGTCTTCAATCAATTGTACAAATCTCACCTCCCAACTTTTGCCAGTTTTTGGCCTTTGTCTTAATGCAGCCTCGCCCTGAGCTGGCTAAACACGTGAAGTAATGGAAACCTGAAGACAGATTTGAGTACTGTGAAGTGAGTCTTTTCTTTTGCACACTGATGAATCTAGAGGTCTTGTTCTCTTTAGGAAAAGAACAAAGCTGGTGATGTAAAAACAGATGCAGAAAAGACTCCCACAGACAAAAAACGAGAACGAAGAAAGAAAAAGCTTCGTAAACGTATGAAGCTAAGAGAAAAGGAGAAACGTCAAAAGCTTCTTGAAAAGATGAAACCAGAACAAGGCACAAAACTTAGCAAAAAAGCTGCTGCAGCAAAATTAAAAAGGCTTACAAAAGAAGGCAAAGCATCTCTGCTCAAGGTAAGGCTCTCCTGAGTAGTCCTGTATAACTTGGAGCTTTCCAGCTAAAGAATATTAAAATCCCAAGGATAGATAATACTTAGCTAGGGAGAGGAAAGGAAACTTTATCACAAAGAATTACGAAGTATAGGGTTTGTTTCCCTCCCATCCGTCTTGGCACAGCTACATCTCCTAATCTTTCTCCATACCCTCAAAAATTCTTGTACACAAGTAGTGTATCTGCTTCCCACCCAAACCTTGTTACCTTATTTATGTCTGAACAAATATAAAAGGTAGATGTAGCTGCTGGAAAGAAAGAGGTAGGAAGAAGACATGGAAAAGGCAGATGCATAGTCTTCCTTCCTCCCCCCCCCGCCCCCCCTTGCTTTCACCTGTATTCTTTTCAACTACACTTTTGGAAGGACTGTTCTAATCCATACTTGTAACTGTCTTATGCAAAGTAGTGTTGAATCCCTTTTTAGTCCTGATTTGGCTGATGATCCTGACAGCGTGATGTCAGTATAGAGGTCTGAAAAAATACAGCTCTGGCTGCACTTTGCAGTAACCCCCTTGTTTATAATGCATATTTCTGTAGATGTTATTGCTTTAATTATGAATAAATCATACCTAAATGGTTATTGGAGCCTTTAGAAGCTTACTCAGAGTATGAAATATTTGAATTTGTAAGCAACTTAATCCTTGGATATGGAAAAATATGGAAAAATTGTACAATTACTTTATATCAACATATATTCACAAAGCAGAAATTATTGTTTGCATTAGGTACTACTTTTTCTTTATTTCAAAGTTCATAAGATGGTGTTCCTGTAAATACTGAGGCTTATGCTCTTATTTCCTGCGTTTGAACCGTTCCCTTGATTAAATGGGACTACTTGCATGCATAATTGAGGATGAGGTTTCTATTTAGTTCTTTCTAAGCTTTGAGTAACTTAAGCTATTTCAAAGTGGAGTATTCCTATTTAACTTTCTACTTCTTATTGTGGAGCCTTCTCTCTAATCTCATCAGATTGATTTTGTTTTGCATGCTATAAAGCAGTAAACTTGTGTACCACCTATGATGTCTTATAAATTAAATTTTAAAAATCTCTGAAATTGTGAGGCATTAGAAACTAATAGGAAAAATAACTTGATTAATTCTAAAATGTTTGTGCTTACCTTTTCAGCAGGGGAGCAGAATATGAAATATAGATGTGCAGTTGTAGCTCATTATGTGCAAGGATCTATTCTTGATGCCTGTTCTTAACTACCATGCTAATTGCTACTCTTGATTTCTTTAGATAGTAGGAGTGGTATAAGAATGCAATGAAAAATATCCTTTGAAAATAATTTATCCGTTTTGGGGTTTTTTTAAGTCAAATACCATTATATGTGACTAACTAGTAAGTAGTATAATGGTACTGTTTGTACATTTCTTGCCTATAACAAATATTTTGTCCATTGACAGGATGAAGGTAAAGACAAGGTCTTGAAATCATCCCAGGCCTTCTTTTCTCAACTACAAGATCAAGTAAAAATGCAAATCAAAGATGCAAACAATTTAAAGAAGAAACAGAAGAAGCAGAAAGCACTCTCTGTTCATAAACTGAAACTGTAATTTACCTTTTTATGTTCGTTGCATCTTGTATATATTAAAATGTTTCTACGTTAATGCTGAATTTGAGTAGGTTTTATTCTGTGTCACTCTTTGTATCACCTTAGAAGTTCACAGGATATGTTAAAGACACTTTCCTTTAGGTTTGACTTTTATTTTCTACCATAGAACTCTGCTTTTGTCTTTTTATTCTAAAAAGAAAGCTTCTTGCTACGGGCAGATACATAACCATGTAGAATGCTTGATATTTGTGCTTTGACCATACGGTCTCCTCCAGCTATAGTCCGTAGCTTTTGTAGCTGCTGTTGTAATAATAGCTCTGTTTGTATTGCATGAATAACTGCATTTATTGAAGAACTTAAGAGGTATCCTGGCAGTACAAATTGGAAATTATCTTTTGAAATCACGATTATCAAGCAGGGAGGGGACAGCAGCTTTTTAAGCCTGCAATAACTTGGAGTAAGCAAATGGTATCTTTTAACTTAAAGGCTATTTCTCAAGGTGGAAATACTACAGTATTTGCTCTTTTCTCGGCTGAACAACAAAAAAAAGAGAGTTCCACCTGGTCCCCCTCTCTAAAGAAAGATCACAACTGTTTTTCACCATTTGTTGTTAAAGGAAATGTTAACTTTAAAGAGGGCTAGATGTTGCAAATAAACAGGTCTCGGTAGCTTTTTCCTGGAGCGGGGTCCCCGGGCTCGGCACTCTGCTCCCCAGGCCTGCGGCCGACATCGGCGATGCGTTGCGCTGGCCTGGCGGCGGGGGCGGGCGAGCCGCAGGCCGCGG